>JAYMFT010298030.1:0-10281 GCA_038088735.1 Panulirus argus | reverse complement strand
TATATATATATATATTGTTAGCCTGTCCCAAATCATGGGTAAACTGAATCTCATATTCATAGTTAGAAAGGGTTACCTGATTTTTGGATATCCAAAACCATAATAAACCGGATCTATGTAGGTTAACCAAAATGTGAGTCAACTGAAGTTAGGGGAGAAAACCAGTTAACCAAAGCCAAGAGGGGTTACGCACAGTCCAGGTTTAACAGCAGCCTCGGTTAATCGTGACACCAGCGCCTTAGTTTACAGTAAAGGTGAATGGGTTTCATACCTTTTGAATTCACTAGGGAGGAGAGGGAAAGAGGTGGGGAGAAACACAGTTAGTTACAACCGTCACCGATGGCGGCGCTGCTACCTCATAACACTCCGTCCGGGGGGATGCCAGACACTTCCATTTTTAACGAATTTTATCTGCATTTTAACCAATAGGAGAAATCGCACTTTCTTTTCTCTTTATTCTTCATGTGTTCACATTGTTTATCAGATGATAGGAAATTCTTATACATTATCTATAATGTGTGTATGCCCATTTATGTAAACCAATTATTTTTTCTTGAAAATTTAAATCAATCAACATTTCTGTAGAGGAAGGTAATAAACCTAAGGGAATATATATATATATATATATATATATATATATATATATATAAGCGTGTGAGACAGCCATGATTTTGGCATTCCGTTGCCCGTGCCGCTTCAAACAACCATAAAGAAAATGAAAAATACTCTACTCTTACGAGCATACTAAGACCTACTTTTGTCCGGAATATCTACGACTTGCAATAACCGATTTCAGATACTAGAGCCACTATGTTGGCACCGACCGGAAATCCCACACACTGGTGGAAAAAAAAAAATGTAGAACAAACTATAATCCATGCCTTCGATTTATATTACACAAAAAATTTTATTAAATTCCGAAGCTGTATATAAGAAACGTGTGAATGCATGCACTACCATCCCACAACCGTAGGGTCGAGACAACAGTCTTGCTTGTCTTCTGTTGTCGCTAACATTTTCTATTTATTTTACAGTCTTGAATCGGCTATAATGTATAAATCTATTTAACAGGCTCTGTATCTTTTTCTGTAGCGTCAACTGCTGCTACACTGTCTCCAAGTATATATACAAGTTAACAGTCTTTGGTAAGAGTAAAGTATCTTAGAATACCGGTGCCATATATATATATATATATATATATATATATATATATATATATATATATATATATATATATATATATAACATGTTACACGTCATACGAGGCGGGAGTCTGGCATTTCAAGTCTATATAACCAAAGGAGGTTAAATACGGTAAACCTGTAATCACAGGGAGGAGACAGGCCCGAGAAACTTATTCAGAATCATGCCTTGCACGACTCCAAACTCCTGACGGGCTCCAGACGATCCGATTGGACACAACCTAGTCATAGCGCGCGTTGTTGTGGAGCCGAAGGAAACTGGTGTCAATGAGGGATGACACTTGTAATGAATCTACTCTAATCTCTCTTGGGTGATGAGAACGCTATCTAAATGAGTCGACCTTAAATCAATTAATGCTCAGATGGTGGGTAATGCACACACAGGGTGGTCAAACAAAGTGATTAAGTCTTTTCACTGGTTCTGAACAGCCAAGATTTTGGTGAACACTGTGCTGGATACATGAAGCAGCAATTTCTCCCATATTTTCTTCAAATACTAGGCGGAAGAAGTCAAAAAACACTTCCCCTCTTCCGTCAGCTTTCAAATCCTGAAGTCTTTTACAGCCTATATCTCCGTTAGCTTCGTGTCCGGATGGATCCTCCCAAACAAGGAGCATTTTAAGATTGCATCGCCAGTATCAAGTTATTAAGGAATTATAATCATCTATCACAGCAAAAAAATATCTATAAATATGTATATTTATATATATATAAATATGAATACGTTGCTTGAGGCTTTGGATGATAAATACAGGGGGTTGAAAACTAAAAAAAATCACTCATGCAATATAACAAATAGCTCACTAGAGACGGAAGGTCTTTTTTTTTAAGTAACAGTGAAGGGTTTGGTGGGTACGTACACTTGAGGAACTGAATTCTAAAACTGTGTAAAGACCTGGTCAGCCTTGACACAAGGTGGGCTCCTTTTTTTTTTTTTTTTCTTTAGGGTTACGTATGACATGCGAACCAATACACTGTGCGTGTGTGCGCTCAGCAAGCACGAAAACATATCCAACAAGGCAACGAGGGAGTGAGGGTGGGCAGGGGTGAATGCAATATTGAAAGATCCACTGAAAAATTCATTTCCTCAATAACTCTTCTAATAACTGAAGAAGAAGAAGAAAGCCTCCACACATATTCTAGCATGTCGAGGTTATAGTCCACACACACACACGCGCGCACACACACACACACACACTTTGGGGGGTGGTGAGGGGTCTAGTTCCACTAAAAATTAAACTTGCACTATCTGGCATGCATAACGGTCGAGGCTGTGACGTCAGCAGGCAGTATACAGACAGTTCCTGCTCATGGCGTTTGTGAAGTAACGTGTTGATATCCAATCCGCCTTTTTTTTTTTCTCCTTGTGGACTCGGCACAAAAGCCGTCACATAAAATTGATTTTCCCGAACGTAGGAGAGAGAGAGAGAGAGAGAGAGAGAGAGAGAGAGAGAGAGAGAGAGAGAGCACTGAAGAAATCAGTTACCGGGAGCATAACTGATGTATTCCAAGTGCTTCTCACAAGTTTATTCTAGCATGATTTATTCTTTCCCTTGAATGCAAAGCTGATTGGAAAACCGAATCTCACAAAACCACCATAGCTAGCGTCACTACGCTGCTGCTGCTGCTGCTGACGTCATTCACTGTCCTCGGACATCTGTTTACCTTTTCAGACTGCTGCTGTGCCATGGGTTTGGAAGAGAAGATGAGAAGCGGTAAGCGCGGGCTTAAATTAAATACTTTTGGCTCTGCCCTTGTTCATAAATTGTTAAGATAAGGATCATATGGAGAGTGGTAAAAAGGGAGTGTGTTGGGGGTCACTACCGCAGTATACTTCAGACAACTTTTCTCACAGTGTTTTCCCTGTGGCAAAGCAGCTAATAATAAACAAGTGAAGCTAATTAGTTTACCGACTTCCAAGCATTAGTAATACTGCATGACTTCCACTCCTCAAAACAAATTAACAAATAAAATCAATAACTGAAAATGTTTATTTGCAAAATTCAACCCAGAGGAAACAATTAGCTCTTCCAATATGTGTGTGTGTGTGTGTGTGTGTGTGTGTGCGTGTGTGAATTTAACATAAAACCAAATAATTCAAATCCTTATGAATTAAAGGTGCACTGGCCCTTCACAATACTTGGTATTGCTCACTGAGCCAGGCCTTCTGCAGTCGCTGCATGGGGTACAGTAGTCCAGGAAAATGATATTCAGCGCCTGGATTTGTATATGTAAAATACTGAACATTGGGTATGCAAATACATGAATAAATATGTATACAAAAGAATCGAAATAACTGATATGCAGAATACAATGCAAAATTCCTGTTATGCTGGAGAAGCACACTGTGTCTTGAGACGAGGCTGTCTACCAAAAATAAGGAATAATAATGTATAAGTTTAATGTTCCCGACATTCTTTTAAGAAGCAGCGATTTAGTGCATACAGTTTTATTACTGACACTTGTCTAACTCCGTTATTTCTACTGGACCGATGGAAATCAGTGTTGCTGGCAAATTTGTAACCAATGTCAAAGGTTAAATAACCAGATGTGGCAACAAAAAAGAAAAAATTAAACACAAGAGAATTCTAACAGCAGTAGTCTTTCTGTTAAGGAAACCCCCTCAATAAAATCGTGTGTTTTAGTGTGGGAAAAGCATATGCACATATATAGAACAATAATTTGTTATCAGTTCTAAAGAAAGCTAATGCCACAACCCTCTTTATGATATACACAATCTTGTCTATGGTTATTAAACTGTACAACAATTTACATTTTAATATAACTGAGGATTTGTTTTAGTATTATTACTGCTTCATAAATAAATAATGGTGAATAAGTAACAACATATGAATCACACGAAAATCATTAATGACAAAAGAAAGGCGTTTGAGATTAATGTAAACTTTACATTCATAAGAATGTTCATTTGAAAATAATTTAAGAAAAATAAGATGATTCCAAGGAGGAGCAAGTTAAGATTTGGGGATGAAAAATATACCTTAAGGATAGAAAGTGTACACAAAGTATATAAAAACGGAAAATTTGCATGTCTGCATGAAAATCTTGGGGAATAATCTTAAAATCTAATTCAGAGCTAATTTTTGACTGAAGTTTGAGGTCATAATATTAAAAATGTACAGTATAAGGAACTATGAACATGTGACAATCTTAAGCTCATATAAAGATAATAATTCATCTAATTAATAAATTCATTTCAGAATAAAGGATATGCAACTGTGAATATACAAATACTCTCTAGGGAGAACGTGTCAGTTTATAAGGAGAGACATTATAAAATGTTTGAGCACAGTTAAATATATGATGAAATTTAGATAAAAGGTTCCCTCACTAATATATAAAAAAGAAACTTCATAAGTAAACACGGAGCTAATGCCAACTCTAGGATATATGACACACAAAGTTTCAGGCCACTAAAGAAAACAATTGAGCAAGAACTCAGAAACTGAACAAGTGTAAATTTATGAACAAGAGGGCTGGCATCACCAATGGGGAGTAGGAACAAGGTGATGATAAGGGTAATGGTAGGTACTGGGGGAAGGTCATAAACTAATGTTTCAACAGTTTACATTTAATACAATTACCAGTCAGGTCTTGCCATGTTGTTGCCCTAAAGAACATATTCCTGGACTCTGCCAGCAGTAGGTGAAGGTGCTGTTATAACTTTTAAAATGTGATTTGGCCTCTGAATATGTACATAGGTGAGGTTATCTGCTTGGGGAAAAAAAAAAAAAAAAAAAAAAAAAAAAAAAAAAAAAAAAAGTATCTAATTTTGAAAACTTGTAAGTATATAAAATCCCAGAGCACAAAGCTATTGAATGTCCCCTCTTGTTAAAGAGAGAGAGTCTGACCGACTGCCTTTCCAGAGAAATTCCTAGGGAATAGCTGAAGTAGTTAGGGAAGGTCCCTCTGCTTTCAAGCAATCAAGACTTCAGTCATGTACATGTATTGAGAAAGCTGCTGCATCCGTATTTAGGTTCTCATGGTCCTAGATAATGAGTGGGGAGGGGAAGGAGGGAGGGGGTGTGAGGGTGAAACAATATGGCAATGACCCGGCTAAGTGCCACCAAAGTAAACACCTATGGCAATCACCAAAGCTTAATGCCACAGCAGCAACACTCTGGCAGCCTAGCCTAGCTTAGCGCTACCACAGCGTTCAGAGCCACCACAGCATCACTATGGCGACCTCCACACAGCTCAAGAGCTTAAACACAGCATCGCCGTGGCAGCCTCCACAGCTTTGGAGTTACCACAGCATCACGATGGCAACCTCTAAAGCTTAGCTACCACTACATCGCTATGGCAGCCTCCAAGGCGTAGGGGATACCACAGCATCACTATGGTAGCCAATCTTGCCTAGTTCTACTGCAGCAGCACTATGGAAAACTCCACAGCTTAGAGCTACCACAATATCACACTGGCAAACTCCATAGCTTTGAGGTACCAGAGCATCACTATGACAAACTCCACAGCTTAGTGCTACCACAGCATCACTATGGCAATCTCCACAGCTTAGAGCTACAGCAGCATTACTATGGCAACCTCCCCACCTTACAGTTACCACAGTATTGCTATGGCAACCACAGTGTCACTGTGACAACTTTTAAAGCTCAGAGTAACCATAGCATAACTATGGCAACCTTCACATCTTAAGAGATACCAAAGCATAACTGTGGCAACCTACTCAGCTTAGAGCAACCATAGCATTACTGTGGCAACATCCACAGCTTTAAGAGCTACAACAGCATCCCTATGGCAACCCCCATAGCTTATTAGCTACCACAGCATCACTATGGCAACCCCCACAGCTTATAAGCCACCACAGCATCACTATGGCAACCCCGCAGCTTTAAGAGCTACCACAGCATCACTATGGCAACCCCCACAGCTTAGAAGCTACCACAGCATCACTATGGCAACTCTCACATCTTTAAGAGCTACCAGAGCATCACTATGGCAACCCCCACAGCTTTACGAGCTACCACAGCATCACTATGGCAACCTCCACAGCGCAGTGCTACCAGAGCAATTTAAAGAGTCTTTTCAAAGGCCAAATGCAAAGCTTTCCCTCTGTGCTTCATGAAGTTAATTACTCTGTTATAACTTTTGAAGAGACTTTTGAGCTAAGAAATTAATAAATGCTGTGATCTTTTGTGTGTAAATTTTTTATTATAGGTTAATTAACTCTCACTGCACCTGGCACGGTCATTATTTGTCAAGCGTTAATTTTGAAATGTATGTGTGAAATAATTTTCATGCAAGTTTTTTTTAAAAAGATCACATCTGTCACTTCCCTATGATCATTTTTTTCATAAACGTTTAAGGATGAAAGTTAGTCATTAGGATGTTTGGAAGGCTTAAGATACACATGGCCAGAATTTTCTTTTTTGGGAGAAATAACTAACAATTTCAGAGATCAGAAAAAAGGCCTGAAAAATTACTTTAAACACACTCTGGTTAATCACCCCATGTACTGTACAACTTTAAATGACAGCTGCAAAACATCTAACACTGCAAAAAATAAATAAATATATGTATATACTTATATATATGTATATGTATACCTAGCAACATAGCTGCAACATACATCCACCAGCAGCCAGGCATGTGTGCCTAGCCAACTTGAACAAGGTTAAAAGGTAATCCCCACAACGTAACTCGTACTGCAGGAGACATGTGCAAAAGCTACAGCCTTTTTTATAATGGCGGTGCAGGGATGACACCAAGAAGCAGACAACAACACACTGATAAAAAAGCCTAAGTTGGGTGTAGGAATTATTCCATCTCATCCTATTATGCAGGCTCCTCTAGAGTGAGAAGTTCTTTTTGACGAGACTGTGCTTTCCCAATAATACAGTCTCGCCTAAAAGGTGACATTTTTCTTTTTCTCACTTGCTGCGTAACCTCAAGCAGGAGGAGTCTGGTAACACATATGCAGCTAATGCTTGAAGACCCTATTCTTCCCATGGTTCATAAGCCCCATGAAGCTTAATCTATCCCTGACCCCTATGGGGAACCAGCTTAGCTATCCAAGTCTCTCGATAATTTGCCAGCTTAATTATCTAAGTACTTAGATAATTTGTCATGCACATTACCCAAGTGTTTGGACGATCTGCCAGCTTAATTACTAAAGTCTCTGGATAAACTGTTAGCTTAAATCACCTAAGTCATTGGGTAATTCGCCAGCTTGATTACCAAAGTCACTGTATAATTTCCCCAGCTTAAATCCACCTAAGTTTCTGGACATTTAGTCGGTTTAATTACCTACGATGACCTAATATATCCTAGGGCATTACTGTTGATGGGGCACTTCCCACAAACACACCCCTGACACCCCAACTCATGTCATAATTAAAGGAATATATCATCACAGACACAGACACACATAGACCTGTCTCACGCTCCTGACACGGAGCCAATTCACCATCCAAGACTTGACCTACAGCTTGTTCATCTTAAGACATACGCAACTAGTTCAACATTGCAACCTAACAACTTAGTTGAACCTCATATAAATCAAAGTCAGTTCCAAGCGACAGGAACGGAGCCAGGGGAGGTAGTCCATGGGACTTGAACCTGACACTTGCCTACACCACAACCAGAGAACAACTTTTGCTATATTTTCTCTTTCTCGTCTGACAGTCTTCCCTTCTCTTGCCAGTCTCCTAGGATTCCAGACAGGTATTTCTCTCTACCTTCACTGTGCCTCATCTCTATAATTCCTCAATCATTTTTTTCCTCTAATTCCCTTCCTGTCTTGATACATCACCAAAAAAAATGTTACCCAAATCTTCCCTTGACCATCTATAGTCTCTCCAGAGCACATCAGTCCGGACTATCCTTCCTATATCACACCCATCCTTCTGTTTTTCTCCTCCTCCTCCTATCTATCTATCTACCCTATCAGTCCCGGGCCATCTCCCAGTCCTATCCATCATCACTACACACGCACATCCATACATCACTCCCTACCACCACTGACACTCCAGCTCCCCTTCAAGGGGTCCTCCCGCGGGCCTGACAGATTATACTGTTGCTGCTGTCGTCATATCATAACTCTAGGAAGTGGCACGGAATATATATAAACATATACATTCACCTCCCTCCCTTCTTCTCTCTCTCTCTCATATATATATATATATATATATATATATATATATATTTTGTTTTTTTCATACATATTAGCCATTTCCCGCGTTAGCGAGGTAGCGTTAAGAACAGAGGATTGAGCCTTAGAAGAAAAATCCTCACTTGGCCCCCTTCTCTGTTCCTTCTTTTGGAAAAGTGAAAACAGGAGGGGAGGATTTCCAGCCCCCTGCTCCCTCCCCTTTTAGTCGCCTTTTGCGACACGCAGGGAATACGTGAAAAGTATTCTTTCTCCCCTATCCCCAAGGATATATATATATATTTATAACTAACCAGGCAAATTACTGTTCTGACGTATAACACGTGCCGATATGGGCCTGCCAGACATACCCGTTCTATCTTGCCTGATCCACAAGCATCAGTCTACTGTAGGCATGTCCTCTCCTGCCTAGGGGTATATATACATATATATGCTGCCTTGGGAGATATGCATATATGCTTCTGTCAAATATCCCCACCTCCTAATGCTGACTCGCCATCTATAAATACCTGTCAATCAAATCCCCTATGAGTCTCTGTCAAACACACACATACACACCTGTGGCTGCTTGGTCAAACAATCTTCTATGCTGCACTATCAAATGCCCCTTTTATATTGCTGCTGAGCACCTTCCCCCCTATACTGCAGTGTTAACCAACCCCCCTTATACTACTGGTTAATCAAACACCTCCTATACTGCTGATGCACACCCACTTATTTTGCAGTGTCAACCATTCCCCCCTTATGCTGCCCAAACCCCCACCCTCTATGCTTCTGTTGGGCACCCCCCCCCCTTATGCTGCTGTGTCAACCTCCCCCCTTATATTGACCAATCAAAAACCCCCTATGCTGATGTGTCAACAATCCCCCCCCCATCTCATGATGCCCAAACCTCCACCCTCTATGCTGCTGTTGAGCACCCCCTCCCCTTATGCCGCTGTGTCCCCTAACCACCCTTCTCCTCACCCCCTGCCCGAAGGCATTCCTTGCCAGACCCAACGGGCTTCAACCCTGCCTAACGCAGCGGTCTCGCGCACGACCCTGCCTTGCACGGACACGGGCACGGACACGTACGTACCTGTGTTTGTTGAGTTGGTACTGTGGCCGCTTCATGATGAGTAGTCTCGGGAGGATATGGATGAAGACCCGTCTGACCCACGGCGCCATCTTGTGCGTCTGGGGCGACCGGAAGTGGACGTTCAGCACCAACACCGTCACGCATATACTGAAAGACCGACACCGGGTTAGTTACGCACCGACAGCGTCACGCGTATACCGTAACATCTACCCCTGGGTTCGTTACGCACCACTAGCGTTACGCGTTTACTGAAATATCTACCCCTGGGTTAGTCACTCACCTCTATCGTCACACACACACACACACACACACACACACACATATATATATATATATATATATATATATATATATATATATCCGAAACTGAACATTTTGAACAAACAGCTCCTTACTACGTATGATAAATAGCACCAAGGAAATCTCAGTTCTAGGAAATGAGAAAAATGGTCGAGGAATAATGCCAGGGGTATTATTCTGGGAAAAATAGGTCCTTCAAAATAAATAAAAATGTCCTTCAAAACAAATAAAATATCATATTTAATGAATCCATTACCTTTAGTGTTAATATATTTCAGTACAATATCTAGGAATGACAGGTAATACATACATTATATACAATTACACCTGTAATGTGACTAAAAAAAAAGTTCTGAAAAAAAAAAGAAAAATAGTTCATGGCATTTTTCAAGTCAAAATTTCACAGTCTGACTGTAATACAATAAAGGCATTCATTAACTCGACTCATAATTCAGTAGCTTGTAATATGGTACCTATCAATGCCTGGTAGTAAATAATTCCGAAATGTATGAATACGTGCAATTACTCCATGTGCTGATGAGTAATTAGCCCCC
>JAYMFT010298029.1:0-23783 GCA_038088735.1 Panulirus argus | reverse complement strand
GGGGGCGAGATTGTGTGTTTACAGCGAGATGGACTAGAAGTGAAAAACAAATCCAGAACATTAGGAGAATGGTCATAACCGTCAGGTATATGGGTAGGGAGGGAGATTGTTTGCTTTAAATCATTGAGAATGGAGAACGTGAGGGCTTCGATCCCTCCACTGTCCGTATGATATAGTGCACGACTGGTACAGTACACAATCGATTCAGTGCACGACTGGTTCAGTATATGACTGATACAGTGCGCGACTGGTATACCACATGACTGATACAGTGCACGACTGATTCAGTACACGACTGATTCAGTGAACGACTGGTACAGTACATGACTGATACAGTGCACGACTGGTTAAGTATATGACTGATACAGTGTACGAATGGTTTAGTAATTGATTGATATAGTGCATGACTAATACACTACACGAATGATACATTGGAAGAGTGGTTCAGTGCACGACTGATGCAGTGCACGACTGGTACAGTACACAACTCTTACAGTGCACGAGTGGTTCAGAACATGACTGATCTATTGCACGACTGGTTCACTATATAACAGATGCAGTGCAGGACAGGTTCAGTACATTACTGATACAGTGTACGACTGATTCAGTACCTAATTGATACAGTGAACGACTGGTACAGTACACGACTGATATACTTCACGACTGGTTCAGTACCTGACTGATATAGTGCACGACTGGTACAGTACACAATTGATTCAATGTACGAGTGGTTCAGTACATGACTGATACAGTGCACGACTGGAATAATACATGACTGACACAGTGCACGACTGATTCAGTACACGACAGATCAGTGAACGACTGGTACAGCACACGACTGATACAGTGCACGGCTGGTTAAGTACACCAATGATTCAGTGCACGAATGGTTCAGTATATAACTGATACAGTGCAAGATTGGTGATCTACACGACTGATACAGTGCACGAATGGTCATTACAAGACTGATTCAATGCAAGACTGGTAAAGTACACAACCGATACAGTGAACGACTGGTTCAGTAAATGACTGATAGAGTGCACGATTGGTTCACTACATGACAGACGCAGTGCACAACTGGTTCAGTACATGATTGATGCAGTGCACGACTGGTTCAGTGCATTACTGATACAGTGCACGACTGGTCCAGTACAATACTGGTACATTAACGACTGCTACAGTGCACGACCCGTTCATTACATGACTGATACAGTGCATGACTGATTAAGTGCGTGACTGGTACAGTGCACGACTGGTCCAGTACATGACTAGTACAGTAAACGAGTGCTACAGTGCACGACCCGTTCAGTGCATGACTAATACAGTGTACGACCTCTTCGGTACGTGACTGATACAGTGCAGGACTGGTTCAGTACCTGACTTATACATTGCACGGCTGATGCAGCACCTGATTGATACAGTGCATGACTGGTACAGTACATGACTGATACAGTGAATGACTGGTTTAGTACATGACAGATACAGTGCACGACTGGTACAATAAACGAATGGTCCAGTAAACGATTGCTACAGTGCAGGACTGGTTCAGTTATTTACTGATAAAGTGCACGACTTTTTCAGTATTTCACTGATTTAGTGCATGACTGGATCAGTACATAATTGATACAGTGCACGACTGGTTCAGGACACAACTGATACAATGCACAACTGGTATAATACATGACTGGTACAGTGTACGACTGGTTCAGTACATGACTGATACAGTGCACTATTGGTTTAGTACACGACAGATACATTGCACGACTGGTTCAGTTCATGGTTGATAAATTGTACGACTTATTCAGTACACGAATGATACAGTGCACCACTGGTTTACTGCATGATAGATACAGTGCACGACTGGTTCAGTGCATGATTAATACAGTGCATGACTGGTTCAGTACATGACTGATTCAGTGCAGGACTGGTCCAGTACACGACTGGTCCAGCATATGACTGTTACAGTGCATAATTAGTTCATTTCATGACTGATACAGTGGATGACTTGTTCAGTACATGACTGGTACAGTGCATGACTGGTTCAATACATGACTAATATAGTGCACGACTGATTTAGTACATGAGAGATACGGTGCACGCCTGGTTCAGTATGAGACGGATACATTGCATGACTGGTCCAGTACACGACTTGTCCAATAAACGACCGCTACAGTGCACGATTAGTTCAGTACATGTCTGATACATTGGATGACTTTTTCAGTACATGGGTGGTACAGTGCACGACTAGTGCAGTACATAACTGATTTAGTGCACGACTGATGCAGTACCTAACTGATACACTACATAAATGATACAGTTCACGACTTTTTTAATACTTGACTGATATAGTGCACGACCGGTACAGTACACGACTGATTCAGTGCACAGCTGGTTCAGCACATGACTGATACAGTGCACGACTGGTATACTACATGAATGATACAGTGCATGACTGAATCAGTACACGACTGATTCAGAGAACGACTGGTACAGTACATGACTGATACATTGCACGACTGGTTAAGTATATGACTGATACAGTGTACGAATGGTTTAGTAAATGATTGACATAGTGCGTGACTGGTACACTACACGAATGATACAGTGGAAAAATGGTTCAGTGTACGACTGATGCAGTGCACGACTGGTACAGTACACAACTGATACAGTGCACGAGGGGTTCAGAACATGACTGATACAGTGCACGACTGGTTTACTATATGACAGATGCAGTGCACGACTGGTTCAGTATATTACTGATACAGTGCACGATTGATTCAAACCTGATTGATACAGTGAACCACTGGCACAATACACGACTGATACAGTTCACGACTGGTTAAGTGCATGACTGATACAGTGCACGACTGGTCCAGTACACAACTGCTAAATAAATGACTGCTACTGTGCACGACTCGTTCAGTACATGACTTATAATTCATGACTTGTTATGTACATTACTGATACACTGCACGATTGTTTCAGTACGTGACTGATACAGTGCACGACTTGTACAGCACCTGACTGATACTGTGCAAGACTGATAAAGTACATGACTTCTACAGTGCACCACTGGTTCAGTTTTTGTCTGATACAGTGCACGACTTTTTTAGTATATGACTGATACAGTGCATGACTGGTCCAGTACACGACTGGTCCAGTAAAAGGCTGCTACATTGCACGAATAGTTCAGTACATGACTGATACATTGGGTGACTTGTTCAGTACATGACTGATACAGTGCACTAATGATACAGTACACGACTGGTCCAGTAAACGACTGCTATAGTGTACGAGTGGTTCAGTTTATGAATGATACAGTGCAAGACTTTTTCAGTACATGACTGATATAGTACACGACAGGTTCAGTACATGACTGATACAGTGCACGACTGGTTCAGGACACGACTGATACAATGCATGACTGGTACAGTACACGACTGGTACAGTGCACGACTTATTTAGTACATGAATAATAGAGCGCACCATTGGTTAACTATATGACAGATGCAGCACACGACTGGTTCAGTGCATGACTGATATAACGCAAGACTCGTCCAATACATGACTGGTAAAGTAAACGACTGCTACAGTGCACGACTCGTTCAAAACATGACTGATACACTGCACATTTTTTTTCAGTACATGACTGTTGCAATGCACAACTGATTTAGTACGTGACTGATGCAGTGCACTATTTGTGCAGCACCTTACTGATACAGTGCACGACTGGTACAGTACATGACTGGTCCAGTATAGGACTGCTACAGTGCACGACAGGTTCTGTTCTTGACTGACACAGTGCATGATTGATTCAGTTCATGACTGATACAGTGCACGACTGGTTTAGTACATTACTGATACATTGCAGGATTGGTTCAGGATTTGACTGATACAATGCACGACTTGTATAGTACACGACTGGTACAGTGCACCACTGGTTCAGTACATGACTGATACAGCGCAGGATTGGTTCAGTACAAGACTGATACAGTGCACGACTGGTGCAGCACCTGGCTGGTACAATACACGACTGATACAGTACATGACTGATACAGTGCACATCTGGTACAGTACACGACTTGTCAAGTGAACGACTGTTACAGTGCACAACTGGTTCAGTTCTTGAACTATATAGTGGACGAGTTTTTCAGTGAATGACTGATACAGTGCACGACTGGTTCAGTACATGAGTGATACAGTGAGCGACTGGTTCAGGACACGACTGATACAATACATGACTGGTACAATACAAGAGTGATACATTGCACGACTGGTACACTACATGACTGATAGAGTGCACCACTGATTCAGTACACTACTGATTCAGTGAACGACTTGTAAAGTAAATGACTGATACAGTGCAGGTCTGGTTAAGTACATGACTGATACAATGTACGAGTGTTTCGGTAAATGACTGAGACAGTGCACGACTGATTCATTACACGATTGTTACAGTGTAAGAATGATTCAGTACATGACTGACATAGTGCACGATTCGTTCATTATATTGCAGCTGCAGTTCACGACTGGTTCAGTACATGACTGATACTGTGAACGACTGGTACAGTACACGACTGATACAGTGCACTACTGGTTCAGTGCATGATTGATACAGTGCACGACTGGTATAGTACACGACCCTTACAGTAAACGACTGCTACAGTGCTCGATTCTTTCAGTGCATGACTGATACAGTGCACGACCTGTTCAAGATATGACTGATACAGTGCACGACTGGTTCAGTACGTGAGTGATATAGTGCACAACTTGTGCAGCACCTGACTGATACACTGCACGACTGGTACAGTACACGACTGATACAGTACATGACTGGTTCAGTACATGAGCGATACAGTGAAGGACTGGTCAAGTCAACGACTGCTACAGTGCACTACTGGTTCAGTTCTTGACTGATACAGGGCAAGACTTATTCAGTATATGACTGAAACAGTTGACTACTTATGTAGTGCATTACTGATACAGTGCATGACTGGTTCAGGACACGACTGATACAATGCAGGACTGGTACAGTACGCGACTGGTTCAGTACATAACTGATATAGTGCACTAATGGTTCAGTACACGACTGATACAGTGTAGGACTGGTTCATTACACGAATGATTCAGTGTACGACTGGTACAGTACAGGACTGATACAGTGCACGATTGGCTCAGTACATGACTGATATGGTGCACGACTGGTTCAGTACATGAGAGATATAGTGTACGGCTGGTTCAGTACATGACTGATACAGTGCACAACTGGTTAAGTGCATAACTGATACGGTGCTCGACTGGTCCAGTACAAGACTGTTTTAGTAAACGATTGCTGAGGTGCTCGATTAGTTCAGTACATGATTGATACAGTGGATTACTTGTTCAGTACATGACTGATACAGTGCACGACTGGTTCAGTACATGACTGATATAGTGTACGACTTGTGCAGTGCCTTACTGATAATGTGCACGACTGGTTCAGTACTTGACTGATATAGCGCACGACTTTATCAATTCATGACTGATATAGTGCACGACTGGTTCAGTACATGACTGATACAGTACACAACTGGTTCAGGACACGACTGATATAATGCACGACTGATAAGTACACGATTGATACTCTGCACCACTCTTTCAGTAATGACAGATAAAGTGCACGACTGGTTCAGTACATGACTGATAAAGTACACGACTGGTTCAGTACCTGACTTATAGAGTGCACGACTGGTACACTACACGACTGATACAGTGCACGACTGATTAAGTGAACGACTAGTATAGTGCACTACTGATACCTTGCACGACTGGTTCAGTACATGACTGATATAGAACACGTCTGGTACAGTGCACGACTGAGAGAGAGCATGACTAGTTCAGTACACGACTGATACAGTGCACGACTGGTTAAGTACTTGACTGATAGAGTGTTGGAATGTTTCAGTATATGACTGATACAGTGCACGAACGGTACACTACACTGCTGATACATTGCACGAGTGGATCATTACACGACTGATTCAGTGCACAACTGGTAGAGCACACAACTGATACAATGCACGACTGGTTCAGTTTATGACTGATATAGTGCACGGCTGGTTCAGTCCATGACGGATGCAGTGTACGACTGGCTTAGTACATGATGGATACAGTGCATGAATGGTTCAGTACCTGACTGATACAGTGAACGACTGGTACAGTACAAGAAAGTTACACTGCACCTACGGTTCTGTTCATGATTGATAGAGTGCACGATTTATTCAGTACGCGAATGATACAGTGCACCACTGGTTCACAACATGGCAGATACAGTGCACGGCTGGTTCAGCGCATGGGCAATACATTGCACAGCTGGTTCAGTACATGACTGATACAGAGCACTATTTTTCCAGTACGCGACTGATAAAGTGGATGACTAGTTCAGTACATGACTGATACAGTGCACGATTGATCCAGTACATGACTGGTCCAGTAAACGACTGCTACATTGTACGATTAGCTCCGTACATGACTGATACAATGGATGATTGTTCAGTACATGATTTGTACAGTGCACAATTGGTGCAATATGTGACTGATGCAGTGCATGACTGGTGCAGTACACGACTGATACAGTGCACGACTGGTTCATTGCATGATTGATACAGTGCACAACTGGTTCAGTACATGGCTGTTGCAGTGCATGACTGGTTCAGTACTTGACTAACTCAGTATGGGACTGGTACACTACATGACTGATACAGTGCACGACTGATTCAGTATACGACTGATTCAGTGAACGATTGGTATAGTACACAACTGATACAGTATACGACTGGTTAAGTACATGACTGACACAGTGCACGATTGGTTCATTATATGAGTGATACAGTGCACGACTGGTACGCTACACGACTGATACAGCGCACGTATGGTTCAGTATCCGACTGATTCCATATACGACTGGTATAGTACATAACTGATACAGTGCCCGACTGGTTCAGCACATGACTGATATAGTGCACGGCTGGTTTACTACATGACAGATGCAGTGGACGACTGGTTTACTACATGACAAATGCAGTGCAAGACTGATTCAGTACATGACTGAAATAGTGCATGACTGGTTGAGTGCCTGACTGATACAGTAAACGACTGGTACGGTACACGAATGAAATAGCGCACGACTGGTTAAGTGCATGACTGATACAGTGCACGACTAGTCCAGTACACGACTGGTACAGTAAATGACTGTTACAGTGCACGATCCGTTCAGGACATGACTGATACAGTGCACAATTTGTTCAGTACATAATACAGTGCGCGACTGGTTCAGTACATGACTGATACAGTGCCCGACTGGTTCAGGACACGACTGAAGCAATGCACGACTGGTACAGTACACGACCGGTACAGTGCAGACTGGTTCAGTACATGACTGATACAGTGCACGATTGGTTCATTGCATGACAGATACAGTGCACGATAGGTTCAGTACATGATTGATACAGTGCACGACTTATTCAGTAAACGAATTATACAGTGCACCACTGGATCACTGCATGACAGATACTGTGCACGACTGGTTCAGTGCATGACTGATACATTGCATGGCTGGTTCGGTACATGACTGTTACAGTGCACGAATGGTCCAGTACACGACTGATACAGTGGAGGACTGGTTCATTACACGATTAATTCAGTGCTCGACTGGTATAGTACACAATTGTTCCAGTAAACGATTGCTACAATGCACGATTAGTTCAGTACATGACTAATTCAGTGGATGACTTGTTCAGTACATAACTGATACAGTGCGTGACTGGTTCAGTACATGACTGATATAGTGCACCACTGACACAGTGCACGATTGGTTCAATACCTGACTGATACAGTGCACGTCTGGTACAGTACACGACAGAGAGAGTGCAGTTTCTGTACATGACTGGTACCGTGCACGACTGGTTAAGTACTTGACTGATACAGTGCACGAATGGTTCAGTATATGACTGAAACAGTGCACGAATGGTACACTACACGGCTGATACAGTGCACGAATGGTTCATTACACGATTGATACAGTGCACGACTGGTTCAGTACATGATAGATGTAGTGCACAAGTGGTTCAGTACTTGACTAATACAGTGCACGACTGGTTTAGTACATGACTGATACAACGCACGACTGGTATACTACATGACTGGCACAGTAAACGACTGATATAGTGCACAAATCGTTCAAAACATGACTGATACAGTGCACGATTTTTTCAGTGCATGACTGTTGCAGTGCACGACTGGTTTAGAACGTGACTGATACAGTGCACTATTGGTGCAGCACCCGACTGTTAAAGTGCACGACTGGTACAGTACACGACTCGTCCGATAAAGGACTGCTACAGTGCACAACTGGTTCAGTCCTTGACTGATACAGTGCACGACTGGTTCAGTATATGACTGATACAGTGCATGACTGGTTCAGGATACGACTGATACAATGCACGACTTGTATATTTCACCACTGGCACAGTGCACGACTGGTTCAGTATATGTCTGATACAGTGCAGGATTGTTTCAGCACCTGACTGATACAGTGCACAATTGGTGCAGTACACGACTGATACAGTACATGACTGATACAGCACGCCACTGGTACAGTACACGACTGGTCCAGTGAACGACTGCTACAGTGCACGACTGGATCATTACACGGTTAATTCAGTGCACGACTGGTATAGTACACGAATGTTCCAGTAAACGATTGCTACATTGCACGATTAGCTCAGTACATGACTGATTCAGTGGATGACTTCTTCAGTACATGACTGATACAGTGCGTGACTGTTTCAGTACATGACTGATATAGCGCATGACTAGTTCAGTACATGATTGATACAGTGCACGACTGGTTAAGGACACGACTGATAAAATGCACGACTGGTAAAGTACAAGACTGGTACAGTGCACGACTGGTTCAGTACACGACTGATACAGTGCAAAATTGCTTCAATACACGACAGATACAGTGCAGGACTGGTTCAGTACGTGATTGATATAGTTCATGACTTATTCAGTACACGAATGATACAATGTACCACTTGTTCACTACATGACAGATACAATGCACTACTGTTCTAGTGCATGACTATTACAATGCATGGCTGGTTCAGTACACGATTGATACTGTGCACGACTGGCCCAATACACGACTGATACAGTGTACGACTGGTTCAGTACACGACAGATTCAGTGCATGACTGGTACAGTACACTACTGATACAGTGCACAACTGGTTCAGTGCCTGAGAGATACAGTGCACATCTGGTTTAGTACATGATTGATACAGTGCACTATTGGTTCAGTACACGGCTGATACAGTGCACGACTGATCCAGTGCCCGACTGATACAGTGCACTACTGGTCTAGTACACGATTGATATAGTGCACGGCTGGTACAGTATTTGACTGGTACAGTTCGAAACTTGATAGATTATATAACTGACATAGAGCACGACTGGTACAATACACGACTGGTACAGTGCACGACTGATACAGTGCACGACTGGTACAGTACACGACTGGTAGAGTGCACAACTGGTACAGTACACGACCGATACAGTGCACGACTGGCACAGTTCATGACTGGTACAGTGCACGATTAGTACAGTGCACAACTGGTACAATGCACATTTTGTTACAGGACACGACTGATATAGTGCACGATAGGTTCAGTACATGACTGATACAGTGCAAGACTGGTTCAGGACACGACTGATAAAATGCACGTCTGGTACAGTACTCTACTGATACTCAGCACGACTGGTTCAGTATATGACTGATATAGTGCACGACTGGTTCAATACATGACAGATATTGTGCATGAATGGTTCAGTACATGACTAATACAGTGCACGACTTGTTCAGTACCTGACTGGTACAGTGCACGACTCATTTAATGCACGACTGGTTTAGTACATGACTGAAACTGTGCACGACTGATTCACTAACTGGTTGATACAGTGCACGACTGATTCAGTACACGGCTGTTACAGTGAACGACTGATACAGTACAAAACTGATCCAGTACATGACTGGCTATATACATGACTGATAAAATGCATGACTGGTACACTACATGACTTATACAGTGCACGAACGGTTCAGTACAAGACTGATTCAGTGAACGACTGGTAAAGTACACAACTGATACAGTGCAGGACAGGTTCAGTAAATGAATGATATAGTGCACGACTGGTTCACTACCTGACAGATGCAGTGCACGACTGGTTCTGTACGTGAGTGATACAGTGCACGACTGGTCCAGTACATGAATGATAGAGTGAACGACTGGTACAGTACATGACTGATACAGTGCACGACTGGTTCAGTGCATGACTGATTCAGTGCACGACAGGTCCAGTACACGACTGGCACAGTAAACGACTGCTACAGTGCACGACTCCTTCGGTACATGACTGATACAGTGCACGACTTGTTCAGAACATGGCTGATACAGTGAATGACTGTTGCACCACCTGACTGTTACAGTGCACGACTGGTACAGTACACGACTGATAGTAACATGACTGATTCAGTACATGACTAAGACAGTGCACGACTGCTATAGTACAAGACTAGTCCGGTATGCGACTGCTACAGTGCACGACGGGGTCAGATCTTGACTGATACAGTGCACGACTTGTTCAGCACGTAACTGATATAAGGCACAACTGGTTCAGTACGTTACTGATAAGTGCACGACTGGTTCAGGACGCGACTAATACAAAGCACGACTGGTACAGTACACGACCGGTACGGAGCACAACTGGTTCAGTACATGACTGATACAGTGCAAGGCTGGTTCAGTGCATGACTGTTACATTGCAAGGCTGGTTCAGTACTTGACTGATTCAGTGCACGACTGGTCCAGTACGCTACTGATACAGTGCATAACTGGTTCAATACACGACTGATTCATTGCACAGCTGGTTCAGTACATGGCTAACATAGTGGAAGGCTGATTCAGTACATGACTGATACAGTGCACGACTTGTACAGTACACGACTGATAAAGTGCATGAATGGTTCAGTACATGACTGATACAGTGCATGACTGGTCCAGTACACGACTGGTCCAGTAAACGACTGCTAGAGTGCACGATTAGTTCAGTACATGACTGATTCAGTGGATGACTTGTTAAGTATATGAATGATACGGTTCACGATTGGTTCAGTACATTACTGATACAGTGCACGACTGGTGCAGTACCTGATTGGTACAGTGCACGACTGGTTCAGTACTTGACTGATACAGTGCAAGACTTTATCAATTCATGACTGATATAGTGTACGACTGCTTTATCACATGACTGATATAGTGCACAAATGATTCAGGACACGCCTGACAGTGCACGACTGTTACAATATACGACTGATAATCTGCACCACTGGTTCAGTACATGACTGATATAGTGCACGCCTGGTTCAGTACATGACTGATACAGTGTAAGACTAGTTCAGTACCTGACTGATACAGTGCACGATTGGTATAGTAAATGTCTGATTCAGTGCACGACTGGTTTAATATATGACTGATACAGTGCACGACTGGTGTACTACACGACTGATACAGTACTCGACTGATTTAGTACAAGACTGATTCATTGAACGACTGGTACAGTACACGACTGATACCGTGCACGATTGGTTCAGTACATGACTGATATAATGCACCACTGGTTCAGTACATAACAGATGCAGTGCCTAACTGATTCAGAACGTAACTGACTCAGTGCATGACTGGTTCGGCACCTGACTGATACAGTGAACGACTGGTATAGTACACGACAGATAGAGTGCATGACCGGTTTAGTACATAACTGATGAAATGCACGACTGGTTAATTACATGACTGATACTTTGCACGAATGGTTCAGTATATGACTGATATAATGCACCAATGGTTCAGTACACAACAGATGCAGTACCTAACTGATTCAGTACGTAACTGATACAGTGCCTAACTGGTTCAGTACCTGACTGATACAGTGAACGACTGGTATAGTACACGACAGATAGAGTGCATGACTGGTTCAGGACATAACTGATAAAGTGCACGACTGGTTAATTACATGACTGATTCTTTGCACGAATGGTTCAGTATATGACTGATACAGTGCACGACTGGTACACTACACGACTGATACAGTGTACGACTGGTTCAGTACACGACTGATATAGTGCATGACTGGTTCAGTATATGACTTATACATTGCACGACTGGTACACTACAGGACTGATACATTGAACCAATAGTCCAGCACATGACCGGTCCAGTGTACGACTGGTCCAGTACATAAATGATACAGTGAACTATTGGTACAATAAACGAATGATACAGTGCATGACTCGTTCAGTACATGAATGATGCAGTGAACGACTAGTTTAGAACATGGCTGGTTTAGTACATGACAGATACAGTGCACAACTTTAGTATTTCATGACTGATACAGTGCACGACTGGTTCAGAACTTGACTGATGCAGTTCACGACTATATCAATTCATGACTAATGTAGTGCACGACTGATTCAGTACGTGACTGATACAGTGCACGACTGGTTCAGGACACGACTGATAAAATGCACGTCTGGTACAGTACTCGATTGATACTCAGCACGACTGGTTCAGTATAAGACTGATACAGTGCACGACTGGTTCAGAACTTGACTGATGCAGTGCACGACTATATCAATTCATGACTGATATAGTGCAAGGCTGATTCGGTACGTGACTGATACAGTGCACGACTGGTTCAGGACACGACTGATAAAATGCACGTCTGGTACGGTACTCGATTGATACTCAGCACGACTGGTTCAGTATATGACTGATATAGTGCACGACTGGTTCAATACAAGACAGAAGCAGTGCACGACACGTTCAGTACCTGACTAATACAGTGCACGACTTGTTCAGTACCTGACTGATACAGTGCATGACTGGTTTAGTACATGACTGATATAGTGCACGACTGGTACACTATATGACTGATACAGTGCACGACTGATTCAGTAAATGACTGATACAGTTAACGACTAATACGGTACAAAACTGTTACAGTGCATGACTGGCCCTATATATGACTGATAAAGTGCACGACTGGTACACTACATGACTTATACAGTGCACGAATGGTTTAGTACACGACTGATTCAGTGAACGACTGGTAGGGTACACAACTAATACAGTGCACGATAGGTTCAGTAAATGAATGATATAGTGCACGACTTGTTCACTACCTGACAGATGCAATGCACGGCTGGTTCAGTGCATTACTGATACAATGCACCACTGGTCCAGTACATGACTAATACAGTGAACGACTGGTACAGTACACGACTGATACAGTGCACGACTGATTCAATGCATGACTGATACAGTGCACGACTGGTACAATACACGACTGGCACAGTAAACGACTGCTACAGTGCACGACTTCTTCGGTACATGACTGATACAGTGCACGACTTGTTCAGAACAAGAGCGATACAGTGCACGATTGGTTCAGTACGTGACTGATACAGTGCATGATTGTTGAAGCACCTAACTTACACAGTGCACGACTGGTACAGTACACGACTGATTGTAACATGACTAGTTCAGTACATGACTGATACAGTGCACGACTGGTACAGCACACGACTAGTCCAGTATAGGACTGCTACAGTGCTCGACTGGGTCAGTTCTTGACTTGTTCAGTACATAACTGATATAATGCACAACTGGTTCAGTACATTACTGATACAGTGAACGACTGGTTCAGGACACGAATGATACAACGCACGACTGGTACAGTACACGACTGGTACAGAGCACGACTGGTTCAGTACATGACTGATACAATGCACGACTGGTTTAGTGCATGACTGATACATTGCACGGCTGGTTCAGTACTTGACTGGTATAGTGCACGACTGGTCCAGTACACGACTGATACAGCGCATAACTGGTTGAATACACGACCGATTCAGTGCACGACTTGTACAGTACACGACTGATATTTTGCAAGACTGGTTCAGTACATGACTGATATAGTGGAAGACTGGTCAGTACATGATTCATACAGTGCACGACTGACACAGTACATGACTGACAGAGTGCAAGACTGGTTCAGTACATGACTGATACAGTACACGACTGGTATAGTACACGACTGATAAAGTGCATGACTGGTACAGTACATGACTGATACAGTGCATGACTGGTCCAGCACACGACTGGTCCAGTAAACGACTGCTAGAGTGCTCGATTAGTTCAGTGTATGACTGATTCAGTGGATGACTTGTTCAGTACATGAATGATACAGTGCACGATTGGCTCAGTACATGACTGATACAGTGCACGACTGGTGCAGTACCTGATTGATACAGTGGACGACTGGTTCAGTACTTGACTGATACAGTGCAAGACTTCATCAATTCATGACTGATATAGTGCATGACTGGTCCAGTACATGACTGATACAGTGCACGACTGGTTTAGGACACAACTGACATAACGTACGATTGGTACAGTACACGACTGATACTCTGCACCACTGGTTCAGTACATGACTGATATAGTGCACGACTGGTTCAATACACGATAGATACAGTGCACGAGTGGTTCAGTATATGACTGATACAGTGCAAGACTAATTCAGTACCTGACTGATACAGTGTACGACTGGTACAGCACATGATTGATTTAGTGCACGACTGGCTTAGTATTTGACCGATATAGCGCACGATTGGTGCACTACACGACTGGTTCAGTACATGACTGATATAATGCACCACTGGTTCAGTACATAATATATACAGTGTATAACTGATTTAGTACGTAACTGATACAGTGCACGACTGGTTCAGTACCTGACTGATACAGTGAACGACTGGCATAGTACACGACAGATAAACTGCATGACTGGTTCAATACATGACTGATGCACTGCACGACTGGTTGATTACATGACTGATACAGTGCACGAATGATTCAGTATACTACTAATTCAGTGCACGAATGGTACAGTACACAACTAATAAAGTGCAGGACTGGTTCAGTACATGATTGATATAGTGCATGACTGGTTCAGTACATGACAGATGCTTGTGCAAGACTGGTTCAGTACATGAATGATACAGTGCACGACTGGTTCAGTACATGGCTGATACAGTGCACGACAGGTCCAGTGCACGACTCATTCAAAACATGACTGATACAGTGCACGACTTGTTCAGTACATGATTGATGCAGTGCACGACTGGTTCAGTACGTGACTGATACAGTGCACGACTTGTGCAGCACCTGACTAAAACGCTGTACGACTGGTACAGTACACGACTGATGCAGTACATGACTGGATCAGTAACTGACTGATACAGTGCACAACTGGTGCAGTACACGGCTGGTCCAGTAAACGACTGCTACAGTGCACGACTGGTTCAGTTACTGACTAATAGAGTGCACTTGTTCAGTACATGAGTGTAATACTGCACGACTGGTTCAGTACATGGCTGATACAGTGCACGACTAGTTCAGGGCATGACTAATACAATACACGACTGGTACAGTGAACGACTGGTTCAGTACATGACTGATACAGTACCCGATTGGTTCAGTACACGACTGATACAGTGCACGACTTGTTCAGTACATAACTGATACAGTACATGACTTGATCAGTACACGAATGTTACAGTGCACCATTGGATCACTACACGACAGATACAGTGCACGATTGGTTCAGTGCATGACTGATACAATACAAAACTGGTTCAGTATATGACTGATACAGTGCACGATTGGTTGAGTACACGACTGACTAAGTGCACGACTGGTACAGTACACTACTGAAACAGTGCACGAATGGTTCAGTGCATGTCTGATATAGTGCGCGAATGATTCAGCACATTAGAGACGGTGCATGACTGGTTCAGTATATGACTGATACAGTGCACGACTGGTGCAGTACCCCACTGATACAGTGCACGACTGGTTCGGTGCACGACTGATTCAGTGAACGACTAGTACAGTACACAACTGATACAGTGCACTTCTGGTTCAGTACATGACTGGTTCAGTTTAAGACTTAATCAGCGCACGATCGGTACAGTACACGACTTGTCCAGAAAACGACTGCTACAGTGCACGACTGGTTCAGTTCATGACTAATACAGTGCACGACTTGTTCAATACATGACTGATATAGTACATGATTGGTTCACTACTTGATAGACAGTGTACGACAGGTTCAGTACACGACTGATACAGTGCACGACTGGTTCAAAACCTGACTGATACTGTGAACAACTGGTACAGTACACGACTGTTACGGTGCACGACTAGTTTAGTACATGAATGATTCAGTGCACGACTTGTTCAGTACATGATTGATACAGTGCACGACTGGTTCAGTTCATGATTGATTCAGTACATGACTGGTTCAGGAAATGACTGATACAGTGCACGATCGGTACAGTAAACGACTGGTCCAGTAAACGAGTGCTACAGTGCACGATTGGTTCAGTTCTTGACTGATACAGTGCACGACTTGTTCAGTACATGACTAATATAGTGCAAACTTGTTCAGTACATGACTGATACTGTGCACGACTGGTTCAGGACAAGACTGATACAACGCACGACTGTTAGAGTACACGATTGGTTCAGTGCACGACTTTTTCAGTAAATGACTGATACAGTGCACGATTGGTTCAGTACACGACTGATAGCGTACGATTTGTTAAGTACATGGTTGATACAGGGCTCGACTTGTTCAGTACACGAATGATACAGTGTACCACTGTTTCACTACTTGACTGATACAGTGCACGATTAGTTCAGTGCATGATTGATATATTGCACGGCTGGTCAAGTAACTGACTTATAAAGTGCACGACTGGCTCAGTACACAACTGATTTAGTGCACGACTGGTACAGTGCACGACTGATACAGTGCACGATTGGTTTAGTATATGACTGATAGAGTGCACGACTGGTTCAGTACATGAGAGATACAGTGCACGGCTGGTTCAGTATATGACTGATACAGTGCAAAACTGGTTCAGTACTTGACTGATACAGTCCACGACTGGTACAGTACAAAACTGGTCCTGCGAACGACAGCTACGGTGCACGAATAGTTGAGTACATGACTGGTACAGTGGACGATTTGTTCAGTACATGACTGATATAGTGCACGACTGGTTCAGTACATGACTGACACAGTGCACGACTGGTTCAGCACCTGACTGATGCAGTGCACGACTGTTTCAGTACTTGACTGATACAGAGCACGTCTGGTTCAGGGCACGAGTGATACAGTGCACGACTGGTACAGTACACGGTTGGTACAGTGTATTACTGATTCAGTACATGACTGATACAGTGCACGATGGGTTCAGTGCACGACTGATACAGTGTGCTGCTGGTTCAGTACATGATTGATACAGTGCAAGACAAATTCACTACACGAATGATACAGTGTACCACTGTTTCACTACATAACAGATACAGTTCACGACTGGTTCAGTGAATGACTGATACATTGCACGGCTGGTACAGTACATGATTGATACAGTGTACGACTGGTCCAGTACACGACTGATACAGTGCACGACTGGTTCAGTGCATGACTGATACAGTGCCCGACTGGTTCAGTACTTGACTGATACAGTGCATGACTGGTATAGTACACAAATGGTCCAATAAACGACTGCTACAGTGCACGATTAGTTCATTACATGACTGATACAGTAGATGACTTGTTCAGTACATGACTGATACAGTGCACGACTAGTTCAGTACATGACTGATACATTGCACGACTGGTGCAGTACCTGATTGATGCAGTTCACGCCTGGTTCAGTACTTGACTGATACAGTGTACGACTTTATCAATTCATGACTGATATATTGCACGACTGGTTCAGTACATGACTGATACAGTGCACGACTGGTCGAGTACACGACTGATACAATGCACTACTGGTACAGTACATGACTGATACTCTGCATGACTGGTTCAGTATATGAATGATACAGTGTACGACTCGTTCAGTACCTGACTAATACAGCGCACGACTGGTACAGTACACGACTGATAAGGTGCACGACTGATTCAATACACGACTGATTCAGTGAAAGACTGGTACTACACAAAACTGATACCGTGCACAAATGGTTCAGTACATCACTGATATAGTGCACCACTGGTTTAGTAGATAACATATACAGAGCACGACTGATTCAGAACGTGACTGATAGGAGTGCACGACTGGTTCAGTACACGACTGATACAGTACACGACTGGTAAACTACACGTCTGATACAGTGCATGACTGGTTCAGTACACGAATGATTCAGTGCATGACTGGTACAATACACGAATGATACAGTGCATAACTGGCTCAGTACATAACTGATATAGTGGAAGACTGGTTTAGTACATGAGAGATACAGTGCAAGACTGGTTCATACATGACTGATACAGTGCACGACTGGATCAGTACTTGACTGAAACAGTGCACGACTGGTACAGTACACGACTGATGCAGTGCATGACTAGTTCAATACATGACTGATACAGTGCACGACTGGTCCAGTACACGACTGGTCCCGTAAACGACTGTTACGGTGCACGATTAGTTCAGTACATGACTGATACAGTGGATGACTTGTTCAGTATATGACTAATACAGTACACGACTAATTCAGTACTTGACTGATACAGTGCACGACTGGAGCAGTACCTGTCTGACACAGTGCACGACTGGTTCAGTACTTGACTGATACAGTGCACAACTGGTTCATGGCACGACTGATACAATGCACGAGTGGTACAGTACGCGAATGATACTCTGCAAGACTGGATCAGTACGTGAATGATATAGTTCACGACTGGTTTAATACATGACAGATACAGTGTGCGACTGGTTGAGTACCTGACTGATACAGTGCACGACTGGTACAGTAGACGACTGAATTAATGTACGGCTAGTTCAGTATATGACTGATACAGAGCACGACTGCTACACTATACGACTGATAGACTGCACGACTGATTCAGTACACGACTGATTCGGTAAACGACAGTACACAACAGATACCGTGCACGACTGGTTCAGTACATGACTAATATAATGCACCACTGGTTCAGTACATAACAGATACACTAAACGACTGACTCAGTGCATAACTGATACAGTGCACGACTGGTTAAGTACATGACTGATGCAGTACACGAATGGTTCAGTACACGACTGATTCAGTTCACGCCTGGTTCAGTACATACCTGATACAATGCACGACTGGTTTAGTACATGACTGATATAGTGCACAACTGGTTCAGTATATGACATTTGCAGTGCACAACTGGCTAAGTACATGAATTATATACTGCTCGACTGGTTCAGTATCTGACTGATATAGTGAACAGCTGGTACAGTAAACGACTGATACAGTGCCCGACTAGTTCACTACATGACTTACACAGTGCAAGACTGGTCCAGGACACGACTGGCACAATAAAGGTCTGCTACAGGGCACGACTCGTTCAGTACATGACTGATACAGTGCACGGCTTGTTCAGTACATGAATAATACTTTGCATGACTGGTTCAGTACGTGATTGATACAGTGCGCGACTGGTACAGTACACGACTGGACTAGTAAACGACAACTACAGCGCACGACTGGTTCATTTCTTGACTGATTCAGTGCACGACTTGTTCAGTACATGACTGATATAATGCACAACTGGTTCAGAACATAACTGATACAGTGCACGACTGGTTTAGGACACGACTGATACAATGCACGACTGGTAGAGTACACGACTGGTTCAGAGCACGACTGGTTCAGTATATGACTGATACAGTGCACGATTGGTTCACTACATGACTGAGAGAGTGCACGACTGGTTCAGTGCATGATTGATAAAGTGCACGACTGATTCAGTACACGAATGATACATTGTACCACAAGTTCACTACATGACAGATACAGTGCACGACTGGTTCAGTGCATGAATGATACATGGCACGGCTGGTTCAGTACATGATTTATATAGTGCACGGCTGCTCTAGTACACGACTGATACAGTACACGACTGGTTCTTCACACGACTGATTCAGTGCACGACTGGTACAGTACACGACTGATACAGTGCACGACTGGTTCATTATATGACTGATATAGTGCACGACTGGTTTAGTACATGACAGATACAGTGCAAGACTGGTTCATTACATGACTAAAACACTGCACGACTGGTTCAGTACTTGACTGATATAATGCACGACTTGTTCAGTACATGACAGATACAGTGCACGACTGGTTCATTATATGACTGATCCAGTGCACGACTAGTACAGTGCACGACTAATGCACTGCATGACTGGTTCAGTACATGATTAATGCAGAACACGATTGGTCCAGTAAGCGACTGCTACGGTGCACGATTAGTTCAGTACATGACTGATACAGTGCACGACTGGTACACTTCCTGACTGATAATGTGCACGACTGGTAGAGTACACAACTGATACAGTGTACGACTGGTGCAGTACCTGACTAAAACAGTGGGCGACTTGTTCAGTACATGATTGTTACAGTGCTCAACTGGTTCAGTACACGACTGATACAGTGCACGACTGGTTCATGACACAATGGATTCAATGCACGACTGGAGCAGTACACGACTTGTACAGTGCACAACTGGTGCAGTACATGACTGATACAGTGCACTATTGGTTCAGTACACGACTCATACAGTGCACAACTAGTTCAGTACGTGATTGATGCAGTGCACGACTGGTTCAATACACGACTTTTACAGTGCACAACTGTTTCAATACAGGACTGATATAGTGCACGACTGGTTCAGTACACGACAGATGCAGTGCACGATTGGTTCAGTTCATGACTGATAAAGTGCACGACATGTTCACTACTTGACTGATACAGTGCACGACCGGTACAGTACACGACTGATACAGTGCATGTCTGGTTCAGTACATGACTGATACAGTGCACGATTGGTTCAGTACGCGACTGATACAGTGCACGATTGGTCCAGTAAACGATTTCTATAGTGCTACAGTGCACGATTAGTTCAGTGCATGACTGATGCAGTGGATGACTTGTTCACTACATGACTGATACAGAGAACGACTTGTTCAGTACATGATTAATACAGTGCACGACTGGTTCAGTACATGACCGATACAGTGCACGACTGGTTCAGTTCATGACTGATAAAGTGCACGACATGTTTATTACTTGACTGATACAGTGCACGACTGGTACAGTACACGACTGATACAGTGCATGTCTGGTTCAGTACATGACTGATACAGTGCATGACTGGTACAGTACACGACTGATAGAGTGCACGACTGGTTCAGTTCATGACTGATAAAGTGTACGACATGTTCGTTACTTGACTGATGCAGTGCACGATTGGTCCAGTAAACGATTGCTATAGTGCTACAGTGCACGATTAATTCAGTACATGACTGATGCAGTGGATGACTTGTTCACTACATGACTGATACAGTGCCCGACTGGCTCAGGACACAAGTAATACAATGCACGACTGGTACAGTACACAACCTCTACAGTGCACGACTTGTTCTGTACATATCTGATACAGTGCACGACTGGTTCAGTATGTGATTGATGCAGTGCGCAACTGGTTCAGCACGTGATTAATACAGTGCACGATGGTCCAGTGCAAGACTGGCTCAGTACACAAATGATATAGAGCATGACTAGTTCAATACCTAACCGGTTCAGTACATGACTGATACAGTGCACGACTGTTCCAGTATATGATTGATACAATGCAAGACTGGTACAGTACACAACTGATACAGTGCACGATTGGTTCAGCACATGACTGATATAGTGCACAACTGGTTTATTACATGATGATACAGTGCAGGACTGGTTCAGTATATGACTGATACAATGCACGACTGGTTCAGTACTTGACTGATACAGTGTACGACTGGTACAACACATGACTGATACAGTGCATATCTGATTCAGTACATGAGTGATACAATGCACGAATGGTCCAGTACAGGACTGATAAAGTAAACGACTGCTATAGTGCATGACTAGTTCATTACATGACTGATGCAATGCAAGACTGGTCCAGTACATGACTGGTCCAGTAAACGACTGCTACAGTGCACGACTGGTCCAGTGCAGAACTGGTCCAGTACACTACTTATACAGCGCAAGATTGGTCCAGTACTCAAGTGGTCCAACACAAACGACAGGTCCATCACACGACTGGTCAGTCCATGACTGATCCAGTCCAGGAATGCTTGCCATCGTGCTGATCACCAACACTACTGGTCGTAACGTTGCCCTGTACTTGACACGCTAGCTGTGTGTAATAGTGGCGATACTGGAGCTGGTCAGGTGAGGGGGTGAAGAGGAACTGGTAGCGTGTGGCCAGGTACTGAGATGCCAGGAGTCACCTGTGTTACTGGCCGGCTACACGCGACGTCATCTGTAGACCTAGTTATAACATGTGAATACCACGTGACGCAGGTACAGCAATACCATGTAAGGCAGGTACAGTAATGCCTTGGAAGATAGGTACAGCAATACCCTGTAAGACAGGTACAGTAATGCGCTATAAAGTAGGTACAGTAACGCCCTGTAAGGTAGGTAGAGGTATGCCCAGTAAGGCAGGTCCAGTGATACCCTGTAAGGTAGGTAGAGTGATGCCTTGTAAGGCAGGTACAGTAATGCCCTATGAAGTAGGAACAGTAATGCCCCGTAAGGTAGGTACAGCAATACCCTGTAAGGTAAGTACAGTAATGCCCTGGAAGGTGGGTACAGTGATGCCTTGTAAGGTAGGTACAGTAATGCCCTGTAAGGTAGGTACAGTGATACCCTGTAAGGTAGGTACAGTGATACTCTGTAAGGTAAGTACAATAATGCCCTGTGAGGTAGACAGTGATGCCCTGTAAGGCAGGTACAATAATGCTCTGTAAGGTAGTTAGAGTAATGCCTTGTAAGGCAGCTACAGTGATGCCCTGTAAGGTACGTACAGTAATGCCCTGAGAGGTAGGTACAGTGATATCCTGTAAGGAAGGTTCAGTGATGAAATGTAAGGTAGATACAGTAATACCCTGAAAGGTAGGTAAAGCGATACCATGCAAGGTAGGTTCAGTAATGTCCTGTAAGGTAGGTACAGTGATACCATGTAAAGTTGGTATGATAATGCCCTGTAAGGTAGGTACAGTAATGCCCTGTAAGTTAGCTACAGTGATGCCTTGTAAGGCAGGTACAGTGATGCCCTATAAAGCAGGTACTATAATGTTCTTATAAGGTAATTTCAGCAATGCCCTGTAAGGTAGGTACAGTAATTCCCTGTAAGGTAGGGACATTGATACCCTGTAAGGTAGGTACAGTGGTACCCTGTTATGTAAGTACAGTGATGCCTTATCAGGAAGGTACAGTGATACCATGTAAGGTAGGTACAGTGATGCCCTGTAAGGTAGGTACAATAATGCCTTGTAAGGTAGGTAGAGTGATGCCCTGTAAGGCAGGTACAGTGATACCATGTAAAGTAGGTAGAGTGATGCTCAGTTAGGTACGTACAATGATGCCTTGCAATGTAGATACAGAAATGTCCCGTTTCAAAAGTGGTGTTTGTGCTTATTCCAACATAAACACACCTGTTGCACGCCTCAAGGACCTTGAATACCCAAACTTTGATGTTATGTGGCTTAAGGTCTGT
>JAYMFT010298018.1:0-10282 GCA_038088735.1 Panulirus argus | reverse complement strand
AGCCGTTGTTTATCCCGGCTGTATCCCCCGTCCCAGCCGTTGTTTATCCCGGCTGTATCCCCCGTCCCAGCCGTTGTTTATCCCGGCTGTATCCCCCGTCCCAGCCGTTGTATCCCGGCTGTATCCCTGTCCCAACCGATATTTGTCCCTCCCCTCAGGAAGACTCGTGTGTAACGGTGGAGAGGCCCGGACTGTATGTGGCCCGACCCTCCGTAGTGGCGGGACCTGATAAGATTATATAATGCCCGTCACTCGGGTGAGAATAGTGATATACGCTCGTGACGGTGCGGCACAGCTGTGGTGGTGGCGGCGGTGGTTGGTGCGACCGACTAGCCTCGTGGGGGGGAGGGGTGAGGTGGTGGTGGTGGGGGGGGTTGGAGATTGGGGTGAAAAAAGTGATATACTTGTGGTGGGGGATGTGTGCCGCCCACAGTTCTTGTTGTGTTTCTCTGGTGTGTGTGTGTGTCTTGTGTCGGCAGTGGTGCTGGGTGGCACGGCGGTGACACCCCCGGGTTAAATGTGTGGGGGGGAAGGGGTTTGATGAGGGTGCCACCACGGTGACACCCCCGTCAGCGTATCGGCGGTGGAGAGGGTGGTGGGGGGAGTGTTTGAGGGCCAGGGCGACAACACCCGTTGACATGTGCGCCTCCACCGCCGGTGGCTCCCGGAGGAGGTGACAGCTGTGGCTAAGGTTGTTTGGCGGGGGCCGCCGCCGCCCGCCCCCTGACGCGGTAATGGGCGCGGTCGAGAGCGGGCGACGGCAGCGGCGGCCTCGGCTTGGGTGCGGGTAGCCAAGCCGAGGCTCCTCACTTTCTCAGATTCGTGACTTTTCGTTACCCGGCCCACGTGTTGCTTTGGGGTGGCCCGTAAGGCAAGACAGGACAGACACTCGGACAGACACACTGTATTGAGGTCGTGCTCATACGGTTACAGGAGAGTTCAGGAGCCTGCTGTACCCAGGTACAGGAGGAAGAGTAGGACGGTCCTTTCAGGTACGTCAGTGAGTGAAGCAGTCACGTAGTTGTTCGTGATTCCTTGGACCTCCTGGAGGCCCTGATGGTGGTGACAGAGAAGGCTCCCTGTCATCTACTGTCGTAGCGTGTACTTGACTGACTTGCGTGTACTCAGGGGTTACGTGCTGCGTGCCCTATTGTACATTATTGTACTGTACAACGTGCTGCGTGCCCTATTGTACATTATAGTACTGTACAGTACAGCTACCGGGACTGTTTCAGCCTCTCATGTGTTAAATCTTCGAAGGCATCAGGAAATAAGATTGACTCGATGACATCTTTGCCACAGCCTCATCTTCACTACTACACCCTTACCTTCACTACAGTCTGATCTTCACTAAACCGTCCACATCACTTCCCTTGAACCTATGCTGTAGTGCCACACCTGGTCTCCAGCACACCTGCATCATACTGGTTTGAGAGACAGTAGAGAGAGAGCTGAGAGCTTACCGTGGAGTCGGGTTCGCCTTCGGCAGAACTGTAGAGTTGATGAGGCACTCGAGTGTGGGACTTAACGCAGGTGTCCGTCTCCTCGAGTCCCTTCTCATGTTAGGGGACCAGTGCCAGTCGACTAGATAAGTGACATGTGTCATCGCAACGAGCCGTTACTACTGGCTTCCATTGTTCACCTACTGAGGACTGAACTGGTCTTTTGTTAGACGCCTGCACTTTGGTGTCTGTTAGCCTTCATGGTCTCTCAGCGTCAAGGTTTAACGAGGAGAGGGTCTCTGCAGTAATGGTGGGGTCAGTAGTGCACACCCCTCCCCCACTGAGGTCAAGGAATACGATACTGAACCACGTTGGGTAACCATTCGGTAACGACTGTGTGTTTTGATTAGCCCCTTCTCTCTCTCTCTCTCTCTCTCTCTCTCTCTCTCTCTCTCTCTCTCTCAGTTGGAGACGCAAGAGGTGTCAGTAGGTCATGTATGAGTCTGAGGGGATGGGGGTTTAGCGTTGCTATGACACTCGAGGTTCCTATGACCAGTGATGAAGGTCTTTGTAGCCAGTCGGCCACTTTATAGGACTCCCTCCCTCCATTAGGCAGTGATGCCGTGGTTGCTGAGGGGAGATGAATATGAGGTTCGGTAGTTTTTAAACAGTCACGTTCACGGGGTGTGGAAAAGACCAGGGCCATATTTATGATAACTAGCATTTTTTTTTTCTCTCTCTTTTTTTCCAACCTGCAAGAGCTTCTTTGAGATAAGAATTTACGACGCTGAGGCGTTTCAGCTTGTCACTTCTTCACACGCAGGCGTGTGGTTGCTCCTGTACGCAGTCTGTCGACTTGAGTTGTGGCGGTAACCGACCGGCAGATGCACATTGCCTGTTGTTGCGCCTGAAATCCCCACGACTCTGGACATGGCGGTGGCCAACTGCTTCGCCCTGGAGGTAGAAGGGGGTCGTCCTCAAAGGCGGACCCAAGTGTCTCTCTCTTCTTCTTTGCAATTAAGCACTTGAGTTCTTATCACCCGAGACGATTAGTCCACGCCGCAAGTGAGAACTGTCGACCGACTCGCAGACGGGGTCTTGCAGCCGCCGCTGTGGCCCGTTTAGTCGTGGTTCGCATATTGCGCGTGAACAACTAAACGACAGCCTCGTAGTCTGGTATTGTCATGCACTACGAGTTTGGTTAAATTGGAGTGAGAGAGAGAGAGAGAGAGAGACCACGGGACAGAGAACTCCAACCCTGTGTAGTACCAAGGTCCGCTTGTTCCTTGATGCTCCCCCTTAAATAGAACTTTAAAAAAGGCATCTGTTTAGACAGGCAAGGCCGTATGGCCAGTGAGGACCTTCGCTGTGACTCCGGGAAAGGGCGCCCGGTGTTTCAAGAGTGGTGTCCCTCTGTTAGCAACGTTCGATGCAGCGCTGAAGTCTACCAAGGCAGTGCAGGTGTCTTCAGTCGAGGGCCTGCAGTATACACAGCATAGTTGATACCCGAAGCATTCACTCCTAAAGCCACGCTTAAGGGAGTCAAGGGATAGATCTAGATTTTGAGGTGGGTGGAGGAGCGGGGTTCGTTGTTGGTGGTTCTGTGTCTAGGCTGCCCGTAACGCGCCGCTTTGAAGCTGTGCGCTGTATATATACTTTTAGGTGTGTGTGGGTCGTCGTCGGGCGCTTGTGTAGGTAGTGGGAGAGTACAAGATGCCATCATCATCACTTGGTACTATTTCTTTGTCCCAAGCGAGTGGGGAGGTGGGCACCTCCACACCACACACACGTGGTGGTGGTGGTGGGGACTCCTCCTCCCCATCTTGCCTAGTCTGGCAACACACTTATTTCAAGTGTTTGTCTCTTAAAACTGGCAATTTTTAACGTCAGCCGTTTTGGCTTTCGACTCTGCTTCAGACTGGGGATATAAACACTGGTGTAGGTGAGCAGTTGACGGGCTGGGCACCGTTTGGTTTAGTCTGTGGGTCCTCCTCCGGGGTTGTTGTTCTTCTTCATTGGGAAGCATGTGTATTGGTGTCTCGAGCACTGCTATGCGAACTCTGGAGACCGTGGCTCTGTAAATCGTTGTGATCCGACCTGTTTAGAGGCCACGCTCTTTCATGCCCAAGGGGTGTGGTGTGCACCCGTAGAACCCGAGGGAGGTGGATAATGGCACAAAGTTCTGTCGTTACTCAGCTCCTCACTGGAACGTTAAAGTTGGACGAAGTGTGTGTGTGTGTGTGTGTGTGGAGCTTCGAGGTAGGAAGGAGGTGGCGGTGTAGGCCCGGGTAAGCGGCAGCACCTGGGCGGGCGGCGGTGGCAGCGGCGGCGACGGGCCTGTGGTGCGGCAGGCGCCAGCCAGTGGTTGTGTGGAGGCTACAGCGGAAGGTTTGACTGGGTCAGTGTGGGTGACGGCCGCTCCTTCACCAGCTTCTTGTGCACTCTGGTGTCCGGCCTGCGGCCCGCTCTCTCTCGCCCCCTATCTGCCCACGGACGAGTGTGGTGAGCACAGCAGCCTCTGTGGTGGTGGTGGTGGTGGTGCTAGTGGCGGGGGGAGAAGATACGGCCAAGCAGCAACAGAGGCGGCGGTAGTGGTGGTGGTGGTGGTGGTAGTGGTGTGGGCTGCCCGGACAAGCTAGCTAGCTACTGGTGGCCAAGAGAGGCAGCCAGCCGCCGCCGCCGCGCTGCCCCTACACCGCCAACCGACCCGACGCACGCAAGCCTAAAGCCCATCCCCTGTGGGACTCGAGGGACTCGGTGCCCTCGTGACAAAGTGACGGTGTTGTGTTGTGTTGTGTGCATAACGAAGTGAAGTTTTGTGGGCCGTACGCGGCCGCAGGAAAGCCCCAAGTGACGGATGCGTCGCGGTCGGCGGGCGGCCACGTGTATGGTGCCCCTGCCCCCACGTGACGGGACGTCCTCTGACAACCCCTCGCCGTCACCTCCCGGCCGCTCCCTGTAACAAGAGCGTTACGTGGATACTCTTAGTGTTTGCTGCAGTGAGTGTGTGTGTGTGTGTGGGGTCACCCCGCTGCTGCCCTGGGTGGTGTGTGTGGGGGGGAGGGGGAGGAGGGAGGAGGAGTGTTGGGGAGGAGGAGGAGGAGGGGTGTGTGTGTGGGGGGGAGGGGGGGGGGGCACGACGGCCTCTCAGGAGCACAGCTGGCGGCTCTGGTAGCGTCGAGGCTGAAGGGTTGATGGATAGTGGAACGTGAGACCCGCATCGCGACGGCCTCGCTCGCTCTCCCCACCCGCCCGCCCGCCCACCCACCCCCAACTCACTCTGCCGTAACCTCTCCCCAACCGCCACATGCTCTTGTGACGCGCCTCTGCCTCCTCGTTACGACACATGCCTACTTGCTGACAGACTGACTGACTGACTGACTGACTGACTGCCTCTCGAAGATTTGGTCATGTCCGTGAACCAGTCTTGCGGCCGCTAACCGCGCTCGCCTCGGTGTTGACCACGTTGATTCACGGTGGCCAGTTGGGGCTACGAGACGACGACGCTCCCCGGGCCGAGAGCCTCGGTTGTTCATTTGGACCGTCTCGCCCCCCTTCGGTCGTACGTTGAGAAGCGATTCTCTTCCTACTGTGCTATGAAGTCACGCTTGTTTTGCGAGTCGACCGGGATGTGTGTGTTGTATGCGGAGAGCTGTCCGGGTAGGGAGGCGGAGCCTGGCACACATGTGCCCTTCAGTGGGACTGTCTCATAACGATTGACTGGGCTGAGACGCTCTCTCTCTCTCTCCTCCTCCTCCTCCTCCTACAGCAGCAGCAGCGGCGGCGGCGGGCCACGGCGGTTCATCTCAGGACCTCCATCGTGCGTGCGTGCGTGCGTGCGTGCTTCAGGCGAAGTTGGGTTTACGTCAGCATGGCTCTTCAAGCTGTAACTCGTGTTTAGGGTATGTGCGTGGGTGGGTGGGTCGTCGTCGTTCTAGTTCTGGAAAAGGCTTTGAGCAGCAGCCGTTCACACTCGATTTACCTCGACACTTGAAACTTACTTTGCCCCGTCCCACGGGACGTCCCCTCTTTCCTAAACCCGATCCTTCAGATTGCCAGCTAGGCGCTTGCTGTGTGTGTGTGTGTGTGTGTGTGTGGTGTGTGTGTGTGTGTGTGTGTGTGTGTGTGTGTGTGTGTGTGTGTCTCGCTGAGCACCCTAACCCGATTGACTCGTCCTTGTTTCGTAACACCCATTTGTTCATTGCCACCAGCGGGTCATGCATATTGCCGCGCGAGTTGTTTACCCCTGCTACAGTAATAGTGATGATGATGATAGTGATGATGATGATACTTTATTGGTCACGTCAAGTACATGACACTTTGTTTTCTGACCGACGGTCGCCTAGGCTGATGGAGGAGGGGGAACCGTGAATGATTTGCCGTGAAAATCCCGAAGGATGGGCTCGGATATTGTATTGCAAGTTGGTTCTTAAGAGTAGAATCCGGCACGGTGGTGGTAACTTCACTGACGGTGGAATCTGCGTGTGATACTGGCGTGCAGACGTGTTTCCTGGCGTTTCCAGAAATTTGGCATGGGCTGCCGGGAGGGGAGGCTGGTGGCGCCGCTGCCGGGAGGCTGGTGGCGCCTCCGCTGGAAGGATGGTGGCGCCGCTGCTGGAAAGCTATTGGTGCTGTTGCTGAAAAGCTGGTGGTGCCAGTGCTGGAAAGCTGTTGGTGCTGTTGCTGGAAAGCTGGTGGCGCCACTGCTGGAAAGCTGTTGGTGCTGTTGCTGGAAAGCTGGTGGCGCCACTGCTGGAAGGCTGTTGGCACCGCTGCTGGAGGGCTGAAGGCGCCGCTGCTGGAAGACCGGTTGCAGGGTTCCATAAGCACTCTATTGACAGAGTTGAGTAAAGTATTTCGTAAGGGCTGATGATTGTGGACGGGTAATAGAGGGAAGGAGGTGACACAGCCGCAGAGCTGAGCACACACACACACACACACACACACACACACACACACAAGCTTGTACGCTCTTACCTTGTGTAGAGGTGAGGCCGGGGGTGAGGTGAAACACGATGTGGACGTCTGTAAATGTTAGGGTGTCGAGGTGGGTCAGGAGGCCTACCAGTCAGTTGTCTCCTCCTAGAGCTGGACGCTGCTTTCATCTCTCTCTCTCTCTCTCTCTCTCTCTCTCTCTCTCTCTCTCTCTCTCTCTCTGACGGGGTCATTCATACCCACTCGGCCTTTATCTCGTGGACGGCGGCGGCGGCGAGGGGGGAATCGGCGTTCCAAGAACTCCTTTTTACGCTCGTTCCATGACCCACACGTTTAGTGGCGAGTTCGTTTTCTTTTTCTTTTTTTTTTTCCTATATCATCCTTGGGTCGTCCCAGTTGTCCAGCAGGACTTGGGGAACGACCGGGAGGCTTCTGTCCGTGGTTGTGGGTGGTGGTGGATTTGTTCCTTCTTCAGGTCATCCGGGTGGTGGTGTCGGCGGTGAGGGAGTGGTGAGGTGACGACCTGGTCTCGGAGGCTCGGCCGCTCTGGAAGCGGCGGTGTGTCACAAGAGGTTGTAGGTCGTTAGAGCTTCTGGGAGCAACTGGTATGTGTCAGTGTGTGTTGTGTGTGTGTGTGTGTGTGTGTGTTTGGTCTTGAAAGACTTTTTCTCCCGTGCAGTGGTGCGTGCGTCTCTCAAGGGGCCTGTTGGACAACGGCTCTGGGGGGTTTCCGTACATTGCCCCTCTGGGCTGGTTCACGTCTTCCGTCGTGTGTTTTGCGCCCTGGAGTGACAGGATATCGATTTGTGTGTGTGTGTGTGTGTGTTGTAGATAGATAAAGTCTTGAAGGTTGATTAGAACTGTAGTATGCCAAGGTACCTCTTTTGTGTGTGTGTGTGTGTATAGAAGGAACAGGTATTGCGTAGGGTACAGCCGTAACGGCACACTTTGCTGCCGTTTCCGTAGATGAATAGTGTAGAGTACCTGTGTAGTTGTGTAGTCACTTACACTACGGTAGATTAAGGTAGATCTTCGTGTAGTGAAGTATAGGAGGAGGAGAAGGATTTTTTTTTTTTTTCCCGCGCCCCGTGGAAGTCAGTTTGAGGAGGATGACAGGTGGCGGGCGGGCGGGCGGCCCCCTTCACACCAAACACCCTAGTTAGGTTGATAGTTTTAAAAGCTTTATTTACCAGGCGAGACACGGCAGGCGCCGCTCGACATACGTGAACGGGCGTAGACTCGCACGAATACTGGGTGAGTATGAGGCAAGTTACTTGAGGCGGACTGAGGACCTCCTTTTCGGAGATGGGGTGCACGGTAGATTTGCCGCTGGGACCAAATAGAGAATCAGAGAACCCATTGCTGTCAGCAGTAGCAGATTCGGACCGTCCGGGCTCTCCTCATCTGCACACTCCGTATGGAGGGTTGCCACATTACCACCCATCCACCTACCCTGGCCACCACACCTGCCTTCATCATCGCCACTCCCACATCTTCCCAGGCAAACACACACACACACACACACACTCCCATTTCATCCCCCAGGCAAGGTAGGGATGGAGGCAGACCTCTGCCCCTCCAGAAGCTCTGGAAGTGTAGCCAGCGGCGAGGCTGTCTCTCGCCTGGTGGGCCTCGTGGAGGGGATGAGGACCTCACGGGCCAACTTTTTCTTGCTACACGGGGGTCGAGGTGCTAAGGCTAGAGGGACGGCTAGGTTTGGTGGGGCACTTGGGGCCAACGCTAGAGAGACTAGGCTGGGGATTCGGAAGCAGAGAGATTGGGTTGGGAGATTTTGGGGCCAGCCCTGGAGAGGTTGGGTTGGGAAGTCGGGGACAACACTGGCGAGATAGGTATGGGGGACTTCGGAGGGCCCAAACACTGGAGAGATTGGGTGGGTGTGGTACTCGGGGTCAACATTGGATGGCTAGTGTGTGTGTGTGTGTGTGTGTGTGTGTGTTGGGGGAAGGTTGTTCCAAGCACAACCTGGTGGAGAGCTGTGCGAGCAGGTGGCTGCTGACGGAGGAGGAGTGAGGCGGCGTTCAGTGTGGGAGCGGCTGTTAAATTCGCCGTGGGGAGACAGTAATAATGGCTTGGCTTATGTTGGGGTATGTGTGTGTGTGCGTGTGTGTGTGTGTGAGGGTGGAGCGGGGGAGCCTCTTTCACTGGCTGTTGGCCCAGCTGCTGAACGCGTGGGGGGTGGGGAGGCAGGGCACACGGGAGGAAGCAGAAGAAGAAGGAGGGAGGAACGTTTTTGCTTCGGATGGTTTTGGTGCTGAAGGCGTTGGTGTCTGGGGGGCGTGTCCCTTTGCCCCCGTCTAGTTCTGTACTGCCTCTCGTCGCTTCTCGGGGGAGTCGTCGTGGGTGTTGCCCCTGGCACCGTCCGGGGGTCGTCGTGGGTGTTGCCCCTGGCACCGCCCGGGGTCGTCATGAGTACTGCCTGGTACCTGTCGGGGGGTCGTCTTGGGTCCCGCCCCGGCACCCTCCAGGGTTCGGCGTCGTGGGTCCAGCGCCTGGGACCTCCCGGGGATGTCGTCGTGGGTACTACCTCCCCTGGGATTCATGGGTCGTTGTTCCGGCGCTTCCCGGAGGGGAGGGGTCGTCATAGATCTGGTTGGGCACTGCAGGTCGCACGGTAGTTGCTGGTGGAGGGAGGGGTGGTGGTTGGTCTGTAGTCCTGGGTGCCGATACAAAGGCCTCTTGGGACTGACAGTGGCCTACTGTTGAGACCAGGGCACGGGTTGAAGGGGGGCGAGTCGGGCAGGAGGGTCATTGTGAGGAACCCAGGGCGGGAAGAGGAAGAGGGCGGGAAGGGTAGTTCAAGACCACCCCTTCCTCCTCCTCCTCCTCCTCCTCCCCATGGGGGTTGTGGTGTTCGAGGAAAGCCCCTTCGTGTGACGCTGGCGTAGGGAGTGGGACGGGGGTGACGGACGTGACGGGGTGGGGTGTGTGGGGTTTACTCTCCGGTGTGTACCATAAAGTGATGAACTTGGCCGACGTAGAGATAAGGAATGTGACCTATTCTTAAGCAGCTGTGTATTGCAGATGGATTGTGTGTGAATAGTGTTGTATATTTGAGGTAAGAAAATATATATGTGTATATAATATATATAAAAAAAAAAAGAGTATAGCATTAGAGAGAAAGAGAGCGAGGCGGAGGAAAGAGCCCGCTCGCTCGCTAACACACACACACACTCACACACACCACTGTCTGCTGCTCAGCAAACACTCGTGGCGTTGGTGGTTGACATAAAAAAAAAAATCGTCTTGCATCACAGTAATCCGTAAAGGAAAAAGAGAAAAGAGAATAAACAAGTGTGTGACTAAAAGTCTTGTGTGGACCCACCCACCCTACCCCCCCCTCAAAGAAATAATTAAATAAATAGATAAATCTAAGATATATGAAAACGAGTGAGATAGAGAGAGAGAGAGAGAGAGAGTGTGGTGATGGGAGCGAAGAGAGCATAACGCGCCCACTTACTGATCAACAGAAACCCCCCCCGACGATGATGTCCCTGGCAGAGAGTGAGCAAGGCATGAACGACATGCATGAAATGGATATTGACCAGCAGCAGCAACAGCAGGAAGAGCAGGAGGAGCAGGAGCAACAGGAGGAAGAGGAGGAGGAGGAAGAAGAAGAAGAGGAGGAGGAGGAGGAGGAAGACGAGAGGCATGACAAGGACGGCGATCCCTCTGAATCGTCAGGTAAGTGCCATCGCCCCTTTTCACCTGGCCCCCTTCCCTCCCCCCCCTCCCTTCCCTCCCCCCTCCCTTCCCTCCCTCCCTCCCTCCCTTCCCTCCCTCCCTCCCTCCCTCCCTCCCTCCTTCCTTCCTTCCTTCCTTCCTTCCTTCCTTCCTTCCTTCCTTCCTTCCTTCCTTCCTCCCTCCCTCCCTCCCTCCCTCCCTCC
>JAYMFT010298007.1:0-10282 GCA_038088735.1 Panulirus argus | reverse complement strand
TTCAAAGCAAACACTTGATCCACGCATCCTCTACCACTTCTAAAACCACACTGCTCCTCCCCAACCTGATGTTCTGTGCATGCCTTTATATATAACTTCACCCTCTCAATCACCACTCTCCCATACAACTCATCAGGTACACTCAACAAACTTATAAATCATTAATTCTAATGCTTACCATTTTCATTCTTGCCTTTATACAATAGCACTATACACGGATTTAGCCTAACTACAGCCACCTTATTATGATTCACTCATGTACTGAAATCATTACTAACCAGTCAATAACACAGTCCCCCCATCTCCTACAATATTTAACTGCAATAACATCCACGTACGCTGTCTTGCCACATTTCATTTTATGCAAAGCTTTCACCACCTCTTTTCTCTTCCACAAACCACTTTCTATGACTCTCTCACTTTGCATAACTCTCCAACCCAAACATCCTACATCTGCCAACCTTTCATCCAACATAATAAACTATCCCTCATATAACTCATTCCATTTACCTCTTTCACTGATGTTCCCATACATTCTCTTGTTTTTCTCACACTATTAACCTCCTTCCAAAGCATCTTATTCTCCCTGAGGTCTACTGATAACTACTCAACCAAGCTTTAATTTGTTCTCTTTCTCAACCCCAGCACTTTCCTCTTAAACTCCTGCCACTTTCTCTTGTACATCTTCCAATCATTTGCACTCTTTCCCTGTAAGTACTGCCCATAAATCGCTCTTTTCACTTTCACTAGTAACTTTGCTAAATCATCCTACAACTCACTATCCTTTCTCATCTGCTCACCTCCTATCTTCCAAATGCCACCACTTCTCTTACACATGCCACCACTGCTTCCCAAAATGTCTCCCATTCCACATCCACTCTCTTTGCTTCGTTTACTCTCACCTGCCACTCTACAAAGTCTCTCCTGAAATTTTCTAAACTCTATGACTTTCACCACCCTCCTCTAACTCATAGCATTTCCTCTTTTTCTAAAATCCCTAAAAATCTTCACCTATGTCTCCATCAGGTAATGGTCAGACATCCTACCAGTTGCCATTCTTAACATATTCATATCCAAAGGTCTAAGTTTTGCATACTTATTAATTAATATGTAATACATTAATGCCTTCATCCCATCTTTTTAAATCAGGTATTCCCAATCACCAGTACTTTTTCAGCACACAAATCCACATGCTGTTCACCATTCCTATTCACCTCACTGAAAATCCAATGTCCCCCAGCTATAACCTTAAATGTCACATTACTTAACTCATGCATTTGTCACCCATCACAAATACCTGATACCTAGCATCGAAACTGCTGACACTCCCGCAGTGCTCCCAAACACTTGCCTCTTATCACCCTCTTTCTCATGGCCTGGTGCATAAAAACTTCTTATCTACATCAGTCAGGGGCTTACTTCCCTACAAGTTCACACAATCCCACAACTCCCAATTGATCGGAAGTGCTACCCCTTAGTACTTCCTTACCTCTTAGCCTCACACCAACTCCTGACTTTACCCATAACACATTCCCAAACTATTCTTCACCTTTACCCTCGAGCTCTGTTTCACTCAGAGTGAGAACATTCAAGTTCCTTTCTTCGAACATACTACCTATCTCTACTTTCTTCTCATCTTGGTTACATCCACACACATTGAGACACCCCAGCCTGATCCTTCAGGAAGGATAAGCAATCCTTGTTTGGCTCCTTCTTCTATTATCCTGTTCCAACTTATGGACCAGCCCCTTGGGGAGGAAGAAAAGCTGGAGGGGCTGTGGGCCAACTGCTATGCCCAGGATTCGAACCTGGATGGGCTTGTGCATGAATCAGTCAGCAATACTGCAGTAGTATATTTTTGTATATAAAAACATAAGGTGATTACATTTTTTAGTCTTTTTATATATATCTGCCTTTTCTGCCTTAGCATAATACGATTAAACTATGAACCTTTGAGGAAAAATCCACAATTTGCTCATTCTTTTGCTTCAACTTATTAAGTGTGATAACCAAGATGGGAGAAAATTGCTCTGATGCAGTGTATCTCTAAATGAAGAAATCCCTTCTTTAAAGACAACTTTTAAAGTCCTATGTTTTGAATGATATAAACTTACACTTCGAGCTGGTAAAGGTGTGCAACTGTGGCAAAGTATCAATAACAATACTGATAAGAGGTAGGTAGAGCGCCACTACACGTGCCTTTACTTCTGGTTCAGTGTAGCGTTCATCTGTGTCATGGCTTGTTAACAAGTTTCTAACAGTGTTCACTGCCCTTCCATGTATGGTGGGATTACTGAAAGAATTGAAGATTAACATAGTTTAATAAAACCAACAGATTTTGCATGAAAAAATGATAATCACAAAAATAAAAAGCACATTACATACCTGCACATAATCCTCACACAGAATTATACCTACATATAATCCTCACACAGAATTATACCTACACATAATCCTCACACAGAATTATACCTACACATAACCCTTACATGTAAATAAATACCAATTAACTACGCTACCTACACATGATCTCTTACATATTCTTAAATATAATTCTTAGCATTTCGAACTTGATTTTCGTTCTATAGGAAGCTCTGTAGACTGCAAAAGGTATTTGCTACTTGGTGTTTAAGATATAAATTAAAAACCTTTTTAGCATATGATTGTAGCTGCATTAATCAGACCCAAAACAACAGTTTGTAGACAAAGAACAAAATGATTTTCAAGTCCTACAAGATTTTTTCCAAGACTAAAAGAATTATGCTCTGAGAAAATCAATGTTTCTGGTTACCATTATAAACTATTTACACAATATTGTTACAATAAACTCTGATTAAACCTAAATTTCATAATTAAAATGCAACCCTTTAGACATAAAATAATGTTAGTATGGTATTCTCTAAGGCTAATAGAGTAAATACTTTCTACAGACATAGACAATATACAGTAATAAAAACATGCTATTGAATAACAACATTCCCATGTATCTTTAATTGTATAAATAACATTCTGCAAGCAATTCAGCTGTTGTAGCTGATCACTGCATTTCTAACCCTTTCATCCATTCTGCCATATGCTTCCTTGACAGTCCTGTCTCTGACTGCATTCACTGCTCCTCTGTCTCTACACAAAATTTAATTTTACCTATCTGTTTCACGGTTCCTAAGCTTGTAATTTTCCTCAACTACTTCAGTTAATTCTGCTGTGCAATACTTGTTGTCTTCTTCAGTTACTTCCACTAATTGTGCTGTGCAGTTATCCTCCGCCCTAAAGTTATGCCCTAAGTTTTGTTTAGCCTACCCAATCTGTCTACTCATGCTCAGCACCTCCTCCTGGTTTTATATTCACTGTTATGCCCTATCACATTACAGATTATATTGTACACTTCTCTAGAATTTTCCATGGTCCTTGGTACAACCCTTTAGATTCTTCCATTTCACTTTTCATGGTCCCTCGCAATATCTCCAGTCTTTTAACCATGTCATCCACTTGGTATATCCTGAGGAAAAGCTCATTTACCTTACTTATAATGTGTGAGTTATCAGCTGTCAAGTACCCTATCATCCCCCCTCCAGGCAAGGACAAAAGTCAAAATCAAGGCCAAGTCTTAACTGAAATATAGAGAGGATTATAAAAGAGAAAAAGAATTTTGGAGGAAGTGAAAAACTGTCTCTTGAGAAGTCCTCAGAATCAAAATCAGCATCTTACTTCATTGTTTCATTAATTCTTTTCTTCCTTGTATCTACTATTTCTAATTTTTCTGATAAGTATAACAAAAGGTTGTACTGGGGATATGAGCAACAGGTTTTGGATTGTGGATCCCTGCTTGCATGGTTCTACAATATTATTAACCTTATCATATCCCCCAAAGGTATAATGACAGTGATGTACTATTCTAATAGTTCATGATTATAAATAACAGATTTCCCAGAGATCACTAGCAACAGTTTGCATAAATGATCTATTTTTCTTCCTATTCTGATCTATATTCTCCCTATGCTTCACTAATCTCTGAAATATAGACCTAGCCTTTCAATAAACTGATCTGTTTTCAATACTTTATAGACAGTGGATTGTTTGTCATAATTATGATGCAAACTTCCTTATAAGCAGAATTGACAACTATTGTTTAATGGCATCTCTTTATAACAAATTAGGCTGCCTCATTTGACCGAGTAAACAATGATAGGGCAAGAGAGAGGCGAGGTAATGTTAAGATTATGGTTGAGAGAGATGAAGAGAGTGTTCTGAAATGGTTTGGACACTGGAGATGATGAGTGAGAAGTTTATAAGGAGGACATATGTGGTAAGTAGTAACTGGTAAGCAGCCAATGATTTGGGAGGTATATTACCAGTAATAACCACCTGAGTATATGGAGGGTTAGTGACAGCTGCAAAGTGAGCCAGCACTTCATTGGTTTTTGTCAAGCTGCACTCCTCTGACCCAGGTAGCTGTCTTTCCTTTCTGTCTCACCTACACATGGACTACAGGCATTCTGACCACAAATTACAATCTCTCTGTCACACATAACACTTGACAACATTTAACTCATGCAGCTCATTCTCCACAACTAGATTTTCCTGCAGTGACCACTATGTGTTAGCCCTACCTTTTGGAAAAATGGAAGAAGCAACAGATAGAAGCAGTAGGCAGGAATGTTAAACACAAGCATTAGGTAGAAAGTTTAGGCAGTAGTTGGTATGAGCAATACCTGGGAGCATTAGGTAGAAGTAGTAAGATGGAACATTAGGTAGAAGGCTCTGAAAATACTGCACTAGAATTGCCCATCTGCCAGTGGCCTATTAAGGGAGAGCCACTAGAGGCTAAGAATGGCACTGGAGTTCAACAGTTATGGAGACTTTTTGCCATGGCCACCCTCTTGAAGGAGTTCCCGAAGGGAACAGACATCAGAGATACAGATATACAGATAACAGTTTCACTATTATTTAGTGAGTATGTCAAGGTGATTATTAACAGAACCATCATAGCCTAAATGTTGATGATATTCATCATCAGGTAACTTTTCGGGCTTCCACTTTTTTCCTTGCATTCAATCATCAATCATTGCTCTATAACACTGTATACACCAAATAATCAATGTTATAACTGCTTTACAATTACAAAGTATCAATTACCTATTACCTAATACTTTTATCTATTGCTCCCACTATTTTGCCAAAAGGAAGGGCCAGTGCTTCAGAGGCTGTCAAGTTGCACTCCTCTGACCCTGGAAGCTGTCTTTTCTTCCTGTCTCACCTAAACGTGGACTACTGGCATTTTGTCCACAGACATACAGTCTCTCTGTCACCCATAACTCTGGACAACACTTAACTTTAACTTGCACAGTTCATTCTTCATAACTAGATTTTTCTGTGGTGAGCACAATGTGTTAGCCCTGCCTTTTGAAAAAATGGTAGAAGCAACAGACAGAAGTAGTAGACAAGCACGTTAAACAGGAGCATCAGGTAGAAACTTTAGGCTGAAGTAGATGGTAACACTGCACTAGAGAATTGCCCATCTGCCAATGGCCTGTTAAGGTATAGCCACTAAAGACTAAGAAGCAGCACTGAAGTTCGACAGTTATGGAGACTTTTCTGCCACGGTCACCCCCTTGTAGGTGTTCCCAAAGGGAACGCATGTCAGAGATACAACAGAAAGATAACAGCTTCACTGTTAATTAGTGAGTATATCAAGGTGATTACTAAGAGTACCACCATAGCCTAAATGTTTGTGATATTTATAATCGTGTGACTTTTTAGGCATGCACTCTTCTTGCATTTATTCATCAATGATTGCTTTATAATAATGTATACATCAAATAATCAATGTAATAACTACTTTACAATTACAAGGTATCAATTATCTATTACCTACTACTTCTATCTATTGCTCCTACCATTTTGCCAAAAGGAAGAACCAGCACATAACACTCACAACATGCAAATCTACAGTCATGAAGAATGAGTTGTGTGAGTTAAGCATTGTTAAGTGTTATGCTTGACAAGGAGAGATTGTATGGCTGTGGACAGAAAGCTAGCAGTCCACATGTGGGCGAGACAGAAAGAAGGGACAGCTACCTGGGTCAGAGAGTAACATGACAACCACTTAAGTGCTGGCTCAGCACATAGCCACCACTAACCCTCTGATACCAGGTGGGTAGTAACGTTTATATACCTCCCTGTAGTTACCAAATCTATAATTCTTCTGCTCCTTAGAAAAACAGCTTAGTCCTTCAGTGATCTGACTTCCACTATGTGCAATCATCAATTATTCATATCATCCAGAGAAAATTTCAAAAATGATCCAATAAGCCCATCTACCCTCTGCAGTGCAAATATAAGAAAAACCTTTGCTTCCCTCTTTTGTTGAACTGAATAAAACTATAACGCACTTCTAAACCCACACTGATCTGCATTACTTTTACCATTTTAAATTTTGTGCATTTGAAAATTCCATTCACACAATTTTATTCTTTCTCAACTATGCTGAGATAAAATTGTTGAAGATAGTAAATGTAAACCAAAAACACCTTACAACTTGATTGACCATGAACAGAAGGGATGAGCTGCTCTGAAAATGGTCATGAAATGAAAAAAAGCAAGCATACACTAGCTAATGGTAACACAGCCAAAGTGCAGTGCATGTGATTAAACACATTTTCCTGTGACAAGTGCATGTGTGCAGGAGAAATATATGAGAAGCCACTGTCTGTACCAACAGAGAAGTGGGTATTTGGAGATAAGTATATAAATCTGGAGAAAATATTCAAGAGATAATCTGAATTCATAAGTCATGAAGGGAAAGTGACTATAGACAGTGAAGTGGAGATGAGAAGGATAATGAGCAATCAAATCATTCAAGTAAATGACTGTACAATACATACTGAACAAAAGGAAAGGGTGAAGTAGATAAGTATACAAAACGAGCAAGAAAATATACAAGTGTACAAAAAATGAATAGTAGCTTTGGTGTTAGGAGATTTTTACTCTTAATAAAGTATGTTAATAACAACTTCAACACTTACTTGATTTCAAGGGCTGCAGCAAGGTCTGACAACACAAGTCCTACTAGAAAATGCTGTTTACGGAAGGAGCTGGACAATGTCATAAAAGCACTGCGGTTTCCACCAAATACTGTTGAGATGAATGAAGACTGACTGGTGGTTGATCCAATCTAAAAAAATTTTAAAATCTGTGAACTCAAAAACATTCAAACACATCATTATGACATAAGATTTAAATCTAAATCTAAACGTAGATTAATGGATTGATATATTCAAGAAAATACTAACTCACTTCAAAGTTACTTCCCATCTCCAGGAGAATACCAAAATCTAACCTGCAAAAAAAAAAAAAAAAAAAAAAAAAAAAAAATCATTGAAGTATGTATTCATATCAACCTAAAATCAACTCAGTACCATATTCTCTGCAAATTGGAACATAACCTTCATTCTCACTGCACCTATAACAACACACACTATTATAAACCACTGTATTGCATAGTAATAACGGATATAGATGAAAAGCAACTCTAATACAATGGGATTTTCCCAGAATAACGAGTTATTAAAGGATCTTACTGAGCCACAATAACAAGATCTACATCTAACAGGGAAAAAAGGATCTGTCAAACAAGCTCACTTAAAAAAGTCTCTTTATCTTCAGTAGTATACCAAAAGCTAATCTTCCCCCAAACATGCTCATAATTGTATATCTCCAAATTAACATCAAATCAAATCTCAGTTAATATACTCTGTGAATCTTCACTAATCCTTTATTCTCTCTGTAACAATAACCAAATATATCACCATAAACACAATTCTTTCATGCCAAAAGAACACAGTATAATTAAGAAACTGCTCTCTTTTATTCTTTTTCTCATATTGGCAGAGATGGCATGGGCAACTGAATGCCCTAATCATGGCCATCTCATCCATGCAATATAAAAAAATGCACACACACTCTTCAAAACAACCATTCTACACTGCAGAACCCCAGTGATGCACTAAACATATTGCAACTCAGTGCTAACAGCACTCAGAGAACACAACATCCACACAGTCCTCATCCAAGAAACTAGACTCAAATCCACATCTACTCTCCCACCCTTCTACAACTACACAACAAATCAGACAACGACAAGAATGAGAAATCATAAAAATGCTTGCTCATCGAAAAATAACCTTTCTTCAATACCAATGACACTACAAAACAGCTCACAGATAATGAAAACACCAAAGAAATACAATCCATAAAAATAAAACTTCACAGTACCAATTGCAGCATAATTAACATCTACATACCTCCTCTACTCCACATGCCCACAATGATATACTTCCTAACAGAAGAACCTCACCAGCAAGCCCAACACCTATCTCTGTTGAGATTTCAATGCACACCATTCCATCTGGCTCAGCACTCACACCCACGACCCCCAAAGTGAACAGCCCATAAACCAATCGAAAGCTCTCCCTATCCTCAACCCAATCAACCAACCAAAAAGATGCCCAATCTACCAATCCCAGCAACTGACAATGACAGACATCGCATTCTGCTCACCAGGACTACACACAAAGACCCCCCCCCTCCCTTCTCTCTCTCTCTCTCTTTGAGGCTACAGTCACGGACAAAAGTCCACACTGAGGGGCGGACCTTAATTGAAACAGAGAATTATGAAATGGAAAAAGAAAAGACAAGGGAAAGTATTTACAAATTCTTGAGAAAGTGAAAGACCTGTCTTTTGAAATGTGCAAGGTCATAGTTTTTGGGAAAGACAAGGGAAGGTAGAGAGTTCCAAAGCTTTGACGTGTAGGGAAAGAAGAAGGTATCAAAACATCCCACTCTTGAGTTGCCAATGGCCATACAATAATCATGTGATGCAGCAGCTTGCCAAGTATTGTGTGGTCTAGCTAGCGGTGGGGGTATACAAGCAGCCAGCTCTAAGGAGCAAAAACCAAAGTAATACCTATAGAAGGGGGAAAGTGAACCAAAATTGCAGCACAGGGCAAGGGGGCCAAGTTTGGAAGTTAGCCTGGGACAGTTTATAAGTCGGATCACTTTTGATTCAACTGTCAGGTAAGGAAAAAGAGCTAGGACCACCCCAAATGTGATAGCAGTACTCCATACAAAGATAAATCAATCCCTTGTATATACGAAGCAACTGTTCAGAAGAGAAGTAGTTTCGACATCTAAACAGGACACCCAGTTTCTTAGAGGCAGACTTAGCTATTTATGTAAAGTGGGGTTTCCAAAAAAGAGTGAATGTTACAGTAATACCAAGCATGTTCACCGAGTCAAGAGGTGGAATTACAAAACTGTCAAAGAAGAGACGAGAGTTATGAAGAGTTCTCGAGAGGGAGATGGATAGAAATTGGGTCTTGGAAGCATTAAACTTAACAAGATTTTGTGTACCCCACTGAGATATCCTGTCCAAGTCCGAGTTTATTGTGGAAGCTGTGTCAAGGAGAGATGGAGATCGAGCGAGAGAAGAGGGAGCAGAACTGAAGGATGTGGATGAATGCAGTGTTGAGTCGTCTGCGTATGAGTGCATTCCATTACTTGTAGAAGCGAGGAACTCGTTGAGAAAAAGGAGAAAAAGTGTAAATGACAGGAAAGACCCTTGAGGGACGCAGCTATTAAAGGAGAAAAGGGAAGAGGCTGATCCATCAACAACCACAGAGACAGATCGGCCAGAGAGAGAGCTAGATATCAAGGAGCAAAGTGAGGGAGGAAAGTCAAAACAGGGGAGCTTAGAGATGAGACCCCGATGGCACACCCTGTCAAAAGCCATAGATATGTCAAGGGCAACTACATATGACTCCCAAAAATCCTTTAGGGATGATGACCAGACATTAGTAAGATAGGAAAGAATATCTCCAGTGCATCTCGCCTTACCGAAACCATACTGGTGCTCAAAGAGAAGACTGTGATTTTCCAGGTTTTAAGGATATGGGAGTTGAGGAGAGATTCAAAGACTTTGGAAATCGTGGCTGTCAAAACAAGGGGACGATAGTTAGAGGAGTGAGAACGGCTACCCTACTTAGGGATCGGATGCATCAAAACATGTTTCCAAGGAGAAGGAAAAGTTTTGTTTTATAAACAGACACGGAAAAGAAGAGCAAGCATAGGCGCAAGTTCAGAGGCACACTCTTTCAGTACATGGGGATAGATGACTCACTTCCCAAGCCCTCTCATCCCCAAGAGAGTGCATACTCGCCCCTCTCTCCAAAACTCTTGCATTTACCTCCCTAACCACCCCATCCATAAACAAATTAAACAACCA
>JAYMFT010297996.1:0-10282 GCA_038088735.1 Panulirus argus | reverse complement strand
AGACCACGCAATACTCGGCAAGCTGCTGCATCACATGATTATTGTGTGGCCATCGGCAACTCAAGGGTGTGCCGTTTGATATTTGTTTCTTTTCCTACACGTCGAAGCTTTGGAACTCTCTACCTTCCTATGCCTTTCCCAATAACTATGACCTTGCACGTTTCAAAAGACAGGTCTTTCACTTTCTCAAAAATTCGTAAATACTTTCCTTTGTCTTTTCTTGTTCCACTGCATAAATCCCTATATTTCAATTAAGGCCCGGCCTCGATGTGGACTTTTGTACGTAGCTGGAGCCTTCAACATAAAAAGAAATATATCTCTGGCCACAAACTGTATAACAGATAAGACAATATCACACGGGTCAAGGAGCCAATAGTACCTAAAGGCTAGCCTTAGTCTAGCAGTGACAACATCTTTTAGCCTTGTGATCTTGTTACTGCTCCATACACAGCTTTACTTGACTCGTTTCACTGTGGCGGAAAACGGAGCTACTAATCCCTATTTGCACACATCTATTTGCTTCAGATGTATCTGTTACAACTTCCCTATTTACATTATAAATATTTCTAACTGACGTTCCAGAGCTGTATCAGGTGCAAGTTTGGCTGTGGAAATCAACTCCGCCATGCTCCCGGACACCTGTCTCAGAGGATATCAATAGCAATTTGCTTTGAATCCATTGGCCATTAATTCTCGCATACCTATAATGTATCTGGCTTCAGAGCTAAGCATGTTACATTCTGGTCTCTGGGTATTTAGGGCAAGTAGTTAGGAGAAATCATCACAGATAATTAAACTTTGTCGTCGTGCTGTTCACGTGCTCGAGGGCGATGGGCTTTGCACAGTCCAGTTTGTAGGGCAGATGCCCAGTTGCATTTTCTAACATTATTCTCCGACCTGCCACCGTTAGGCTGGGTCACATTGGCAGCGCTACCAGCCCTCCCAGTGGCAGAATTAAACTAGCCGCCAGTATAAAAGCTTTGTGTTGTTATTTTCAGCCCGAAGTTTCTGTATGTGTTCAAGAGCACTGGTTGCGGCAAGGCTCGAAGGTGAAGATTGTGGGTAATTAGTGTCTTGGCTGGATAAGTAGGCATGGCGGTGCCAAGGGAAGTTATCAATTAGGATGGCAGGAAATGATTTTGTTTCCTAATACTGTACAGCTCATGGACTTCATTCTTTGTTTATGTTAAGTACTTAATGGTCTTATTCTGCATTTTATCGAGTCTTTTAAACCTTCACTGTTATGCAAGACCAAAGATGTTGCGAGCCTGTCTACTACAAATCACATAATTACACAATGTTTGCGATGCTGAATTTACACCACAACTAGGATTGTATCCTGCAACAATAATGAGAGCTCCGAGTACAATATACAATGCCGGTTTAGTTCTTGTGTTGCGCCTGCAGCACATGGGACTGTGATACCAAGATATTCAAAAGAAGCAGCAGTCAATCTTTTTTTTTTCATAATTTTCATCGATCTAGATGATTCAGTTGTACCATCTATTGAACACCCTCGCTTTCTCTACTAAGGTGATAAGGCCAAGGCTATCACAAGCTGTGTGTACGTAGTCAGGAATGGTTTGCATTTCATGATATGTTTTAGTGTGCTCAAGAATACTGACCTCAGGGAAGAAATGATCAGTACGTTAAACAATGTGGGACTCAGTGTTGTAACTTAAGGAGTGCCAAGTTTTATATCTTTGACATCCTTTTTATGGCCTTGAAAAAACACAAGACTTTGCCTCAGAGATAAACGAGTATCCAGTTAAAAGTCGATCGACCAACTACATCCATTTTCACCAGCAATATCAAATGCAGTCAAGAAATGTATTGCATTTGTACAGTTTCTCTCGAGAAACCTATCGGAAGGTTGTGATACAATTGCGAACACTATTGCTATTTGAAACCAGTAAAGTCAAGAGATATGTGATCTTTGATTTTATGGAGTAGTCTGTTGAGCATCTGAACTCGCGTTACAAGGTACACGTCTTTGAAGTCTAATGATGTCATAGGTGACACCATACTCCTCAGGGGCACTTTGTAATTCCAATGGGTTTGTATAGTATAAAGTTCCTTACATTGCTGAGAACGCAGAGTACATTAATTTCATGGGTGTCTTATTCCTTCACCATTGAGTTCCTTGGAGACTCTTATCTTTCGTAAGCTCTCCACTTCCTTTCCATTCATCTCCCTGTCGTCATCATGAGTGAATGAAGCACCGCATTCTTCTGTATCTCTTGATTGTAACGCAATATTGCTTACCTTTACACTTTGTAGAAGCAATGTATGTATGATTTTGCTACTCTTCAACATTCATGCTTGCCATCTGCACTTCCTCTCACAAACCACATTCATGTATTCGTATAAGCTTGTTCTTCCATCACCATCATGTATAGGTGTCCCTATTACCCGCTGTTGTACATCAACCTCCTCACTTAACGTCTGTTAATTTTCACAACGCGCATCAGTAGATTTATCTTGAATTAGGAATTCTTTTCATTTCTTTTTTATTACAATACTTCGTTCATTTTTAAGAATCATTTAATTCTACTTCAGATCACTGTTGTCTAACTTTTCCACTAAGCATGACGATTGGTTTCTGTGTTTTCCGGGGAGACTACACTGCTCTACAGCTTCCCAGGGATATTGTTATCTGGTAAGGGTTGAACTACAATTACGGGTAAGGTCAGCGCCGGCACGAGCAAGGGGAGTTGGCAGGACAGGTATGTGCTGCGACCACCAGCCTGGTGGCTAGGGAGGAGGTGGCCGTCTGTGGCAGTTAAGATGCCTTGCCCTCACTCCAAGTTGCTACGAATTGATGACCTTCCCTTGAACAAACTTACCTTCACTGAGTTTATCGCTACGAACGCTTGCTGAATGTCGCCTCGCACATATCTCAAACGAAAGGAACTTAGCATGGCAGGTGTTGGGAAGCTTGACTCCCTCTCTGACACGTGTAACATCTAGCGCCGTCTCGGAGGACAAGTAAACATTCGCTTTGAGGAGACGGTAGACAACAGGGACCATGACAGTCCTTCGTGGGTCTTCTCTGACAACCCAGTCTGTTATCATGTGTTCTTTTCCTCTGATTCGTTTAACAATACTTGTGTTTTCATTTTGCTCCGGGACTGTGGAGGTCTTGCAGGTTATGAAGTCCCAAGAGGACGACAACAAATACGCTGAGGTGTGTAGCCTCTTTTGACGGTGGTACCAGCATTGTTATTCCTTCGAAAATGCATTCAGCAATTGAGATCTAATTTTTGTTTTATATAGTTTTGGGTGGAAACTGAGAGCAAAAAATTAGCTCTTGGGTGATCCCGTCGTGCATGAAGCCTCCATTTATTTCGGACAGCAGTTTGAGCGTTCGATGGGAAGTACAGTTTCACTTTCTTGCGTCGGGCCTGCGGCCTTGAAGGTGAAGAATGATCATTATCCGCTATGATGGCGGCTGGTGCATCTGCTTGCAGATTATCTGCATCATACGCTATGTCGCTGGTTTCTTCAGTGGAGTCGACATTGCCTTGTTCGCCTCTCTCCCCGTCAGGTACGGGATAAAAACAGGACCTCCGTATTTGGCTTTGGTCGTTATTGCTATCACGGGCGTGACAGTATAAATCCCTGCCACTCAGGAAGGATGGGAGAGATGTCGATGACATCCCCGGCACCAGGGATTGATATGCCTGTGACCTCGGGGTACGATTAATACAGATGGCAGCACACATCAGGCCCCGACCGTGAAGCGCGGATATCAGCTAAAGTAAATCATGACCCCTGAGTGAGGGAGAAGGAGGAGGAAGGAGGGGGGGGGGGGTTACATCACAAGAAGGTAGATGGGGCGAGGCTGAACAATACTGCTGTTCTACTCTTCGTCTGAAAGTGCCCACACTCGTCAGAAAGTTGTCCGGGTATATCAAACTTGCTGCTGGGCACTCGGGAAGACCCCCGCGAATACATTGCTCAGAACTAGACAGGGAAATGCCGCTTGTCCTGATGGAAACCAGACAAAGGAAACAGCAACGCCTTACCCTTACAACGGTCGAGGAGTAACTCAGAACTATGCTCATTAGTCGCCTTAACCCTCACCGAGCCCACGCAGTAAGGAGAGTTTGTGGAAGTGTTGACATTGGTGGGAGTTTTTGCTTACTGTATGTGCGATCTGTTATCTCCTCTCGTGCTACTTAGTTGACTAGCAACTTCTTACCCCTCATGTTGCCGACAACAAGGCCATGAGACTAACCTTAAGCAGTCCTGTATTCACTTGGGTGGTAAATATGACAACTGAAGTCACACTTCCTTCAATCTGTAACTTTATTAACAGCTTAAGTGCCATCTTTAGTGCCAAGTGCCTCAGAAACCCTACATCCGCTCCCATCTTTGCACAGTACCTTCTACGCTTTAAAAAAGACCTCGGCTCCTTCCATGAACTGATCCACTATCATCAGCTAGGCTAAAGAAGTTGGATCAACATCGGTATTCAAACATGGCCTCCACGGGATTCAGCAACAGATCCAATATCAGTATTTCTGAAACTCTGGTATATCAGACCTTTCATGACTACTATGTTCACTGTCTACCTGATCAGCTCAGTCCTCATATCCTAGACACTGTGGTTACCACCATGCCTGGCAATAAAGTGCATATGTAAATCGATAAACCCCCGCAGACCAACGATAGGACCGAGGAGGTTTTTGCTGTCTGCAGCACTATAACAATCTCAGCCACTCCAAGCGAGAACCTTAGCCCTTGGTCCAGATCCACCCACTATGAAGTGTAGAGCATTTTCATGGCACTGAGGAAAATTGTTCAGCTCCGAGTTCATCCTGTAATCCTTTCCGACTCTGCACCAGCTTTTGCAACGCCATCAAGAAGCTGTTCCTCACGCCATTCACTTTCTGCTTAGTGAAAACCCACGATAATGCTTTACATAATATCCAATTCTTATGGATACTTTCATATGTTGGAAACGTGTTAACAACCTTCCTAAAACAGCTTGTTTAGTACCAAACCCCTTCCACCAACCTTTGGTCTGACTACATCCTTAGTCCGCACCGTTCTCTTCACAATGGCCCGCTAAGACTTGGACCTCCAGAGAGACGCTGAGAGACCTAGTAGTTGTAGTATCACATATCATGATCGCTTAAAAATACTAAAAACATCAGTATTGAAAGAACAGCACTATTACTAGGCAGCGTGATACTGTGGCTGTCAGTATACATCTTGGTTACTGGTACATGTGGCAAGTCGCGAGACACTAAGATCCTGAACACTCCAAGTGTCGGCTTGAACTTTATATTCACGAATGCTATAAAACTGACGAATTCAGGCCAGGAGGCTGTTGTGTCGAGAAATCTATGACAAGTTTATCAACAAAGATGTCCACACAGACGTCCTTGTACCATATCCGAAATATATCATGTCCGAAGCAATACCCATAAAACGTTACAAGACATTACGTAACAATATCTATAACTTATGAATCTTAAAACTCATATACTCTGATCTTCCTTGTTATTATCTTAATGCGTTTCCCTGAATAATGCTAATCTGTACCTATGTATATGTATATGTATGTGGCAGTTGTCGGACTCTGCCTGCTTGAGGATAGTTACACCGTGAGGGATGATGAGTCACTTGGGAGAGGTTGTATCATCGTCAGATGACGGAACAATACAGTCTCGTCCAAGAAGCTGTCGCTTCACAGAAGTCCTTCTTGTTCCTGCTACTGGGTATAGCACAGTCTTCGAGCTGCAGGAGCCCCTGGTTATGGGGTCCTGCGGTTATTGCTCCGGATTCCTTCGTGAAGTGGGTCCTGGTACTGTAGGATAAGAATGATATGTAAAAGCATACCTCCTCTTGCCTCACTCTGTACTATACCAACACCTTCAGCGATGACTCCACCCTCTTCTGATAGGGTGAGAACTCTGTGGGTCCCAGGGCCCACCTGGGCCCTCCTGTCACCCACCTTCGTCAGCGTACAAACCCACTGTTCGCCCTGTGCTTGCATCCACCTGGCTCCAACCACATGCACCTTCATCCAACCCATCATGGATGCAGTATGTCCGTTCAAGTATTGTAACTTACAAAAATTAATTACTTTGTCATATGTAACTATCAGTATCATTTTCTGTTCTGCAGATGATACACCATGTGTTGGATGTACCCTAAATTTCCCCTGTATAATTTCTAGTGCCAGTACATTCTATGTACTGCACTGTAATGTGATGTGAGATGACCTTTCTTCGTACTGCTATTAACGTCTTGTGTACATCATCAGTCTTCTTTCCAAAGACGCACTTTTAATCACCGTCTATATAAACGCTGTTCACCCGTTCCCGAACTGACGAGGACTCTCAAAGTCCCTGGACCCACCCGCTACCTTCCTATATCAGTGTACTGTACTTACTATGCGCTCTGTGCTTGCCTCCACCAACTCCACCTACGGTACTATTGCAGAAATGTTTTGTTTGTGTATACTTAGGAAAATAGTCTTTCAGTTTGAGATCTATGGCCAACATCACCATGATCTCGAGGATATCTTAGTGTACACAAACTTTGCTATGCCCTGAGTTATGCTTTGCATCAAGTTTACTTGTCTCATGTAATCGTCTGTACCACGCTGTATCCTGCAATGTGTATAGCCTGTATATGATTGTAATTAAATCCCTGTACCTCCTCTGTATCACTACCCGTTTATCTTACTCCTGTACATTGTATTCTTATTACGGGATGTTTCTGCTTTCCATCGTAATGTTAGTACTGTACTTAAACGAACCCTGATACTCTGTACATGTACATCTTGTGTTAGCTCACTCTGTAATATACTAAAGCTATTAGTGTTGCTTCATCCCTTCTGACCGGACAAAGACCTCTGGGTCCCTGTGTCCACTCGGACCCACCTGTCACCCTCTGTGTCCGTGTATTGTACCCATTGTTCGCTCTGTACCTGCCTCCACCTACCCCTGGCCAAATACACTTCACCCATACTGTCAAAGAAATGTTTTATTTATGTGTATCCATAAAGAAATAAAGATTTTATAAGTAAGGGAATGTTGCAAGGGGAGAGAGCAGTCGATGCCGCTCTACTGACCTGGAGGAGGTCAAGACCTGATGGGTGGTGACGGTAGGTCTGGATATATGTGTGACCGTGTGAAGAAAACTGAGAGCTGCGAAGACATTATGGAAACAGACTTCCACCTATGGCGGTTGTGGACTGACAAGGTTAAGGATCTCAACATGGCAAGACAAGGTGCGTTGTGTAGAGATTTTTTTTAAGACAAATTCTGACGGGCTGGTGCGACTGACTGGGCCCAGCGTTAGAGGATATGTAGGCAGGGCTGGCAGTGTTAGAGAAACAACCACTGGTATCAAGGACAGCGTTTGGGGAAAGATACTGTACGTGGGTGGAAATGTTCTCCTTGGGTATGTTTTAAGAGGCGATCCATCAGCAGTTACAGAGTACACCGAAAAAAGGGGAAATTTGATATCAAATATGAGAGTGAAGCAGGACCATAAAAGGTGTGCTTAGAGATCCGACACCAGTGCCACACCCACTCAAGCTTCCCTCACTCTGTCATCTTGTATCTAGTTTCCTTTCTGATCGATCTGTTTCACTAGCTGTTGATGGGTCAACCTTTCCTTCTCTGACCGTCTCGAGTTCTTCATCACAGTCCTGACTTGTTTTCTACCCTGTTTTTTTTTCCTTCATTTTATCAACAATCTTTCAACGATACATAACCCAGTTATCTCATAGTTATGATCCACATCCTGCCTTTTGTTTTTTTCTTGTGTGCTCCGCCTTCTCTTATTTGATCTGCTTCTCGTCTCGTCACATGTACCCTTCGGTGGGTTTCCCATTGGTGGCAGACGTAACCTAGATAACTATCCTGTCCCTACAGCCTAACAACTTCCAATCTCTCTTTAACTAACACCTCGCTTCTTTCTCATCTCCCTCTATACCTCTACCATAAACATGCCTGGTAAAGCGTGACTTCTGACATATTCTGGAAAACAAACATTATACAGATGACAGAGAACGCGAAGTTTTCTCCAATGCTTAAAGTTCGTTTCATCTGAGCAGGTGTTCAACCTTAGCCTGAAGCATCGCTCATATTCAGTGCGGCTGCAGCACTAATTTCTATACTCGACCGAGTCGAATGCAAGGCAATATATCTTATCAACTCTCCCAAACTACCATAAGAAATGGGATCACTTTCCTTATGGCTAGCTGTTGATTTTCTTTCCTTCTTATTTTTGTTTTTTCTCTTATTCAGACATTTCTTTGGTTTCTGCCTCCGGCATAAGCCAGCCCATGCAGTACTTGGATAGCCTGCACATTACAAGATTTCTGTTAGTTCAAAGGTGATTCGTTTGTGCGTGAATGTTTCCCGACATTTCTAAGCGCTGGAACTCATCACCTTCTCATACAATTCCTAATAACCAGGAGAACCACTTTCTAAAAACCAGGCTTTCTACTTCCTTAAAGACTCCTAGACTATTTTCCCTTTCCTCTATTTCCCTACTTCTTTTGCCCTTTTACCTATTCTATTCACGACCCGGGCTCAGTTAGAATTTCGATACCAAACGGCACCCTTTAGCATTATCTATTTTTTTTTCTCATTTACCTTTCCCAGCGTTTTCGAGGTAGCGCCAGGAACAGACGAAGAAAGGCCTCATTCGCTCACGTCCATTCTCTAGCTGTAATACGCAATGCACCTAAACCACAGCTCCCTATCACAACCAGGCCTCACAGACCTAACCGTCGTTTCACCCGGCTGCTTCATTTGTCCTGCTTCGGTCCACTGACAGGACGTCGACCCCAGCTTACCACACTTTTGCAATTCACTCTGTCCAAGCGAGAGACATGACTTTCTTCTCTTTTGTTTCGAAAGAAGACTATCACTAAGACCAGCGACTTTTCACAGGAGTTATGTCATATACGAACCCCAATGCCCACTCGAGGACTGCACGCCCCGTTCGTCGTATATAGGCGTGACCACCACTAAATTGTCCAAACATCTTTCGTGTTATTTACAGAATGGAAGCCCAAAGATACAACTGAGATCCTGCCACAACACTACCCCTCACGAGAGAGATATTGTAAAATGGAGCGTCCATATTTGACACTTCACCCGACCTTGGACGCGTTCAAATACTCGAGGCCCTATACATCAAGGAGAGATTCCCGAGTATGAACCTGCAACTGCAGACTGGCTATCTTCTGATGCTACCTACTGCTCGACATCTGACCTGTCCCAACGAGAACAGGACTAGAACTGGTGACGTCACGTAGGAGCACGCCCCGCTGACCTGTGACGGCCAGTTTTCATTGGTCAGACAAGGGAGTAGCTGCTACCGTAATCATTTCTCACTGGTCAATAGTTTTCTTTTAATCTCTGACTTCTGTACATAGACCTAGACCATGCCATACTGTCCTTACACCTGAGGATGTGACACGAGTCACAAAACTTTATGTTATGTTGTGATTAGTTACTGTTTACCTAAGGAGAATTACGCTTCTGGTTTCTACTTGACTTTGGTCCTACCCTTGCTATGAACTTTGTCCGGCTTACTGGTAATCTACGTGAGCAGTATAAGAGAATCGTTTGACAAGTTGAGAACATCAGCAAGAAACTGATAAATGCTTAATTAGCAGTCATATTCATTGAAACATGTTTGAGAGAAGATCTCCTGCCCAGACAAACAATTGCACATACACACACACACACACACACACACACACACACATATATATATATATATATATATATATATATATATACATATGAAACTTTAAGACCCGTGTCTTGAGGTTTCTCCAGCTTCAAGGCTGCGTTATATTTAGAAATAGAGAAATCCTTCTCCCTTTTTCGGACTCCAGCTCCAGTGCTGCAGTTTCAGTAGGGAATTTTCCCGCTCACACTTCCTATGGCATTTCCCATGGCAGTGTTTCTTCATAGTACATGGTGAGTCTTTCCGTATTTCTTTTCCCGGCAGTTGAGCCAGAGGAGGAGACGGGTAAGGATGTGCCTCCTGTTTTACTATCCTGTTTCTACCGCGGTCTAGGCAAAGAAAGCAGATAACTTCGCCATGGATCATCAGGTCTCATGTTATCTGTCCTTCCCATACAGAGATAGACTCCTTGGGAGTAAGACCTACCTCGACAAGAATGAATGGTCTTCTGTCAATTGACAATGATGCGCGCGCGCGCGCGCACACACACACACACACACACACACACACACACACACACACACATATATATATATATATATATATATAT
>JAYMFT010297985.1:0-10282 GCA_038088735.1 Panulirus argus | reverse complement strand
TATATATATATATATATATGCATATATGTAATGTGTAAGGTAAGTTTAATATAGTATGAGCGCATAAACACCGTGTGTATAAGGGAGCTGCTGCCAAGTGAGGTCAATACTTGTGTGTCAAGGGTCAACCGATTGGGATCACAGCACTCGTGAGGTCAGCTCCGTCAAGGGTAGTGTGTGGGAGAGGAAGAGGAGGAGGAGGATGGCCTGCCAGGTATATAACACACCCAGTCCTCGCCATAGCCCATGATTTTCTTATGAGATCCATAAAACTTGATATACAGTAATGGAAAAGAAAAAGGAAGGACTTTGAAGTGGATGTCCTTGGCCGCCGCCGCCACTCCAGGTGTAGGTCGCCTTGGTGGGTGGTGTCCGGTTTGAGGCAAACGAACCGCAATGGATTTTTTTCCCGTTATCTATTAAGATGAAAAAAAAAGGAAAAAGGTGAGACGTAAAATAATGAAATACATAACTCTTCTTTTGATTGGTGATGGTACTTGTACATCCCAAGTTACCAGAAATGCTTTTCGTTCGCTGTACCAGGGTAGGGTTAAGGCAAGCAACACCAGGTTCTTATTGTGTCAGCTGGAGGGAAGGATGATGGTTGTAACGTGTTTAACTGGAGACATCACCAGCCAGTACTGCACACAGTAATGGTAACGCCGGGTAATCTCCAGTATACACCAACGTCGGGACACTCGCCGGGAGACGGTTGAAGATGAAGCGCGCAACACTGTCGCACTTCAAACAGCACAACAGTTTATACAGTTTTCAAACCTCACTTCACCATCCAACTCTTTGCATAGGAAAGACTTTAGGGTTAGTCACTACAACCGAGCTTTAGAATGCGTTCACGTGTTTATCGTAAAGCGATTTGATTGCTTTCTCTTTCTTACTGACTAGAAAAGGGAAGAAACATGAGTCTGAGTTCGTCTAAGATGTGTTTGTGTCCAGGACTACCCAGAACGAGTCTCGACACTATCTTGGAGCACTTAGGGGCAGCTAGACTACAATTACCCCTCTCCTTCATCGTGATATATTATCTCCACCTGCTATACTCGCCCAATTAACGATATCTCCCCCTTGATGATGATTGCCAAGAGATGATAATTAAGCAAACGGCTTTCATTTAGAGGGAGGGGGAAGGAGAGAGAGAGAGAGAGAGAGAGAGAGAGAGAGAGAGAGAAAGAGAGAGAAGAGGAAAAAAGAAAAAGATGAGACGAGGAGAAGGCTGAGCAGGAGTTGCCACAAGGACAATAAGTGATGCTGAAGAAGCAACGGCGCGCGTGGCCGTGTAAGGAGATCCACCGGCGCGCTTCAGGCTGCCCCGCTCGGACGCTGTTTGTTTACTGGCCGTAGAGGATACCACTTACCGGGAAGTCTGAGTGCCACTAGGAGCCAGGAACGGAGGGATGGGGCGAGGGGGAGTGGGGAGTGGAGGCATTGTTTAGAAGGTGTCAGGGACGAGGACCTGTTGTTCTAACGGAGCCAGGGAGTCGATTGTTAAGCTCGAGTGCCTGGGGAAGATATTAGCGGCCTGGCCGACACGGAAGGCTTGGGGAAAGTCTCGTATGCATTTGGCTGGGTATCATCGGATAGATATTATGGAATTAATACATCACGGAACCAGATGTCTCGGTGGCGTCTTATTCAAAACAAAAAGTGATTTCCCGCAACACTGTTTTTCCTGAATGCGGAGAGGGATCGAGTGATAGAGCACATTTGTGCACGTTACACAACTGTTCACACTTCGAGGAACTCATCGGAATTTTCCGTACTGAGTAGAGCGTTTAGTGTCTATCTGTTCTGATCACGGATTTGGGTTATCAAGCAAGATTTTAGTATCTTGTCCTCCTCTCACACCCACACAAGACCCGTTTACCATGTTCGTCTGTAGTAATTCCTCGTAACATCGCCGTCTTAAGATAACATCAAATTTTCACAATTCATTCAACGAATCTGTCCACGTTTAACGCAGTCTACCTCTCCACATTATATCGGCAGATCCATTATCAAACTCTTCACCATTTCCTCAACTGTCAAGCGTTCTACCTCAATGATTAGGCTTTCATCAAAGCTTTGCGTCCGCTATCTTCACCCTCATCTCTTCCTAGTAGAACTATGGCCTCGTACGCATATGATAAGAGGTGGAACTTTTGCTCTACTATGTACGCTTATTGTGCACTCCATATTAACTTATCCCATTTACTTTAGATGCCTGAACACGTTTGTCCCCCCCCTCCCATACACACACACAAATACACACACAGGCAGACACACACACGGGACAACACGAGTGTAAGACTCTCTACCCGTAACACGCAAATAGTAATCACACACATACACACACACACACACACACACCTTTCATCATTCCAGTTTTTGCCTCTGCCATCCCCAGCGCCATCGATAATGGACATCACTCGCAGTTGTGTGAACTGAATACCCATCCGGTTCTTCTCGGTTGAAAATGACCCTGCGCAGGCGCTGCCCACCTCTTCCAAACAGGAGAATTCTCATCAGCACCAGCCTGCTAGAAACGTCATTGAAACACCTCGTGTGGAATGTCATATGAAATCATTTTGATTTCCTTCAGTTTTCCCTCGAGGATTCAGATGTACTCCATAAAGAACCCTGTGTTGTTATGCTCACATGCATTACCCATTCATGAAAAATGATAACCAACGGCAATGATTTTTACAAAACCCTGACTCACTCCCACTTATTCTTAAACCCACTCACTGGTAGAGTACGCGCCCACTGCAACATAAACAATCCTGTTGCACGCCTCGAGGACTTCCAATCTTCTGATTTTGATTTTATCTAGTCATGAATTACCCTCTCAGCTTTGACCTTTGTCCTTTTGCTTCACCTGGTGTTATCCTAGTTCTGTAACCTTGCTGCTTTCTTTGATTATCTCGCCTCTTATCACCCGATTTTGCTATCCTGTCATCAATATGCTGAGGTCCCCTTTGAAGGGGAATACTGTGAAAACCTTTAAGTAGCAGCTGAATCCTTCCACACGCGCTGGGGACAGAAAAATATATTGTTTTTTCTTATTCCTAGTAATCTGAAACAACATACCAGACATTGTGCTCGTATTCCCGATCGTCATGATCAAACCTAGAATACACTCGTCTTTTTTTCCCCGTCCGTCTCTAACCCACCTCGCTATCGCTATACAATTTCGCCCCGTTAGCATTATCTAATTACCATCTAATAGCTATCACTTCTGTTCTGACTCCCTCCTCCCTTCATTTCTCTCATCGCAAGTCAAGCACGAAACCTCACGAGGGCTCTTTGAACTAACTTTTTCCACATTCGTTTTTTACATTTACTATTTTGAGGCATTTCTTTAAGGTTTCTCGGTATGAGATTTATGTTTTCTCGATACATTTTGTGCGACATTTCTCCGGAAGATGATTTTTAAATCCCTTCTTCCCATGAGATTTCTTTTCTTTTCACTCCTTCAAATTTGATCATTCATATCCCTAAGAATCAGGTATCATGCACATCGAGCTTGGAAACATTCCCCTTCATCTTCGCTAGGAAGCGCTTCAGAATTCACTATCAGTGGGTTAGACACTCCTGTTGTATGAAGGAAGTGTGAAGGCTCACACAGCTCTGGTAGGGGTATTGGTTAGGTATCATCTGGGTCTGGTACAGTCCTTTAGTTGGGGTGCTGGCCCAGTCTCAGCTGACATGCCTTCTCCCGTTGATCCTTCCTCAAGAATATCACAAATTATGCAGATCCACTTTTCATTCTCTTTCCCGTCCGATAACTCTCGTAAATGTGAACGCTGCTAATCAAGGCCTCAGTCCTTAGCTGGTCTGGTTTCCTCCCACTCTGCTGTACGAGATTCCGACATTCCCTCTCTCCAGACCTGTTGCTCACTCACCCTATGACCCATCCTCCGTTCTCTTCATCTCAGGGTCCAGAGGGCTCTCTCCTCCTCTCCATCGAGCCGAGTAAAGTACACGGGCCGAATGCTATTCCTTCTCGCCCTGTGCTTTGAGTTTGTGCTTGTGCTTGCTAGTCTGTTTTACCCCTACCTCAAAGCCATCCTCCTTAAGTCCTTGTGCAAGACACTACGATCAATGAACACGACATCTACGACCTTGAACACGACTGCGAGACCCTTTGGTATGATGGCTAAAGGTCGTCCTGTCGTGCCTAAGAGTCGTACCGTGGTGCTCAGCGACCGTGCCGTCGTGCTGAATGGACTTAATCTTTGATGAACGACTATGCTTTAGCGACTTTGCTACCATTGCTTTGACAAAGTGACTATGCTGCTACAATATACTGAAGTAACGATACCAATCGAAGCAAAATGACTTTATCGAAGTCAATGGGAAAATTTGCAATCTAAAACGAGTTCCACAGAAAACAGCTTCGAACAAACAACTGGTTTCTGTAACCCGACATAAAGAATAATGATGGACTTTAAATTGCTTTCAATAGCTTTCATTAATGGCAATATATATTACTTGAAGACTCGGCCCTCAGTACGTGTGTTACTGTAGGTCCGAGTCACCACTTCCTCTGAGCTAACTGGTAGCCAATCTTACAGTCCTTACTTTACAGTCCGTCCATAGCGTGTTGATGGGCCTATGGTCGTCCGAGAGAAATGGCCGAACGACAGCGACTCGGGCGTACATTATGATATGCATGGAGCTCCAATTGGCCGGTCATCTGGCCGCTGGTAGAACGTGAGCCTTGGCCCACAGCGCCCTACCCTCCCATGACCCTTGGCCGGCCCTTCCACTCCCTTTAATGGTCCTTGGCCTGCGTTCCCTCCCGGGGTCCTTGGCCTGTCCCTCCACTCCCTTCTATGGCCCTTGACCTCACCCCCCCCCACCTCGCTCCCCGCCAGGACCTGGGTGATCCAGCACCTGCCCCGCCGAGCTATTATGCCAGCCAGCCGCCGCTCCGCCACGCTGAAGGATCCCATAACTGGCACAAAGACTAGTGACGTCGCTCCTCCAGAAGTCGTGGGGCGAAGCTGTGAGGGATGATGGCGGCCTGCGGAGCCATGGTGGGGAGGTGAGGGAGGAGGAGAGTCTGGGAAGTGTGTGTGTGTGTGTGTGGGGTGGGGGACTGAGGAGAGTGAGTGAGGCAGAGGGAGGACGAAGGAGGAGTGATGTGGCAAGGATGAGAGACACTAGAAATGTTGGACTGATAATGGTAAAGAGCAGGAAATGCACACAGGATGATGCATGAGACGAAGGGTGCTAAAGAAGTGTGGCAAACCTAAGGAGAGAAGTGGGGATAATGAAGACAGAAAATGAGTAAAATGGTGAGGTAAGGAGGCAGCAATGATAGAGAGGTAGCAGAAGTACTGATGAAGTTGATATGGATAACGATGGTGATAAAAGTGAGGAAAGAATAGCCGGTTTTGAAGTTTTTAAATATTTATTGTCTGGGTATACATGCACAAAGCATTTCAATGGGAGCATGGGTGAAGGGCGCATATCTAGGGGCATGCAGGATAAACACGTCATTAACATGAAAGTAAAGATGACGAGGGTTTGAGACATCAGTAGCAGGTGTGTGTGTGTGTAATTGTCTATTTATGATTACCTATTTGTAGTGCACAAGGAGGGAGTTTTACAAATCGTATGCCCTATCGCTTCATCTCTTAAACATTCTCTTCTGCCTTAAAAACTTTTTACATTTCTGTATGTCGTCTGCATTTACCGAGTATTCGTTAATTTTATTCCATTCTTTTACACTCATATTATAAAAGCATTTTTTCGCATCTTTCTTAACAAGTTTCTCAATTAATTTCATGTTATTTCCTGTGGTTGATCTATCCCTGATTGTGATCAAGTCGTCCTTCACTTTTCTGTCTTGTGGTTGGGCAAACTAAAGGTCTCTAGTTTTTCCTTGTTGATCAACTCTGTTAATTATTGTACTGACTCTGTTACGTTCCTCTGGACCTTCTCTATTAGATCTTTGTGTTTGTTTAGGTGCGGTGACCAGAAGAGAGACGCATATTCTAGTTTTAGCCTCGTGTAATATGTCAACGACTTGCTGAATGTGTCCATATCCGTAAACGTAAATGGAGTCCTAATATTTGCTAGCGAACAGCTAGTCTCCTCAATTGTTTTCTATGGCGTAACTCTGTCAACAGGTTAGGAACGGTATCGTATCCCAAGACTTTGTCACAAACAGATTCCTGCATCTTATCACCTGCTAGATGATGATCATACGGAGGCCTTTTGTTGTGACCTGCCCTCATTACTTTATATTTACTCGGTTTGAACTTCATCAACCAGATATCATACCAAACTTGGGATTTATCAAGGTCCCCTTGTAAGTTGATGCACTCCACGTTTTTCACTTCCCTCATGGTCTTTGTGTCATCATCAGGCATATTCAGGTAGGGGCCCATGCCTTCTGGCAAATCATTTATACAAATCGAAGTGAGTAAATGGTCCCAGAACATTACCCAGCGGAACTCCGCTGGTGAATCCGACCCATTTTGAGATGGCTCCTCTGACATGCGTCCTTCGTTCCCTTCCACTATGATTATATGTCCCCCGAAGGAGTCTCTCACTTGATCCTGCTTAGTGACCATATTTCCTAATATCCTTCCACACGGTACTGAGTCAAATGATTTATGGTAGTCCATGTATAAACAGTCCATCCAGCCTTCCCTTCTGTCTTATACAGAGCTCACTCACTCATAGAAATCAGAGAGGTTAGTTACGCATGACATTTTTTCCCTGAAACCATGTTGTCTCTCACGAACGTAATTTCTCCTCTGCGGGAAGTCATCCATTTGCTCTCTGATTATCTTTTCCAGTATCTTACAGACCACGCTCGTCAGGGAGATTGGTCTGTAGTTTAACTTCACTTCCCGATTCCTTTTCTCATAGACGCTATGAAGTTTGCCGTTTTACTCTTCCTTGGCACTTTGCCTCTCTCCTCTGACATCTTAAGCAGTATTTCAAGAGGTTTGTCTAGTGTATCTGCACACATCTTCAGCACACGTGGTAAAATTTCATCAGGGCCATGAGCCTTTTTATGGGTCAGAACCCTTTAATGTTCTGTGTGTGTGTGTGTGTGTGTGTGTGCGTGGGTGGGTGGGTGGGTGAGTGGGTGTGTGGGAGACGTTAATATGACAACAGAAACAGGTTTGTAGAGGACGAAGGCAGACGACAGTGAAAGAGAGCGGGAGGATAGGGGATGACATCAACATGGATGTGTTGAGTGGAGGAAGATGAAGGAGACACAGGCATTAGGTATGTATGGAGAGGACGGGGTGTAGTGAGGTATGTCTATGCCACCACTCCTCACTTTGCCCGTGACTGACAACCATGGCTATTCCTCAGCCCGTGGGGTCCCGATGGGCTGGGTAACGTCCGACTCTCCAGTTAAACAGCCTCGGTCTCCCCGGATCAAGAATATACAGTGCTTCCTTCATGATCTTGTGTGACTGAAGATTCATTTCACCTCGAGCGTTTATGCCAGTCATCATCTCAAGGCTTTGTACTTAAAATCAGCTTTACGCTGATAATAAAACACCTCTGTTGTCGGTGAAGGCACAGGGCATATGAAGTGACCTTAGGGAAGGAAATGAACCAGGTAATTTTCGAGTACAGCAGCTCCGATCAGTTGTGAGATTTCCGACGTTCAGACAAGACTGTCCGACTTGCGTACCTTCAACCTTCTTTGTCTCCGTAATGGTTCTTTATCTCGGCCACACTCACACTGCTCTGCCACACAGTCCACACTCACCAACCACACTGCTCTGCCACACAGTCCACACTCACCAACCACACTGCTCTGCCACACAGTCCACACTCACCAACCGCACTGCTCTGCCACACAGTCCACACTCACCAACCACACTGCTCTGCCACACAGTCCACGATCTGATAAGCATTAACTTGATCCATACGTCTTTCTTCTCTCATTCTTTGTTTCTCTTACTCTTTTTTTTTCATCCGTATTACATCACTCGCTTCACTGGTTACGCCTCGGTAAGTATTGCTGGGAGAGGAACACTCGTTCATTTCACAGATCAAGAGCTTCGAATCACCTGATGCAAGAAGAGGGCAGCTCCTGATTCACATGTGCGAAAGATAAACCATTTCTTCAAAAATCTAATCAAATAATGCTCTTACAGAACTGTTACTTGGGAATACCATATCTAAAGCAGTAAACCAGAATTTTAGGAAATGATATGTAGAAAGAGCATTCGAACAGTAGTTTGTCCAGTTATACGTTACTGGAATTCACAATTATCAACTTCCAAAAGTAGCTGTTCGTCGCCTCATCCACCGGCCATTACCATGAACGTAGTCAGGATATCGTGGAATCGGAGACAGTCCCACACTCAACCCCTGTAAATTGTAGAGGGATGATTTTCCTCTCGTCCCGATGCTGATGTTGTGATGTGTGGTTCATGGTGTGTGGGAAGGTGTAAAGTGCTCTGAGAAGCAGTCGGGCCTTCCTTTTCTGTATCGACCAAAAGCCCATTTGGTGACTTCCCTGGTTACTATAAGTGACCTGTGTCAAAGAACCACGATTACCGTTAGTGAACTGTGGTCATCTTGACATTTTGTCTAGACCTGTGACTGTGACCTATGAAGTCCTAGCGATAACAGTCTTAGCAAGACAGTTAGATAATTGAAGGATTGTTTTGAGCGTGTCCCTGGTGTTGTTGATCCCCGCAGTCATAATGGCCTCGTCCTTTAATGTAATGTCCACTCCTTCCTTCTAGGATATAGTTCATGGGCATGTGATCTCTCTCTCTCTGTTGCAAAGGAATCCATCATTCATATTCGATTATCACATCACAATTTAAGGAATCTCTTTCGAGTTAGAGCAACTCCATTTCTGTAGAAGTGTTACAATGCTTAGAAAAGATAACCTGAATATCATTCATGTAACTAGCAATGCCATCTGCTTGACAAAGGTCATAAAGTGATCTGGATATGAAGATTGGCCCGATTTAGTAAACAAGATTGTGTCACAAAGAAATACAAAGGAATTTAGCGGCAACAGAGCATCGAGTCCTTTCAAGACCGTTTGTGGTAGTGGAAGGCACGCAGCTAATTCTGAGAGAATAATATGCAGACTGTCATTGTGACTTAAGGTGGTGCAGCTGATGTAAGTCATGGAACTGCAGCGAAGTACCTATAAAGTCTGTTCTTAAATATATCTATGGTACTACTTTCAACCACTCTAACTGGCAGATCGTTCCATATGTTCATAATCCTGTTGAGGAAAAAGTACTTCGCCTCATTCGAAGTAAAGCGTCTGCCCACGAGTTTGTATCCATTACTGCGATTGAAATAAGTCGAATCAAGTCTTAAGTAACTTGATTGATCAAGATTATCAAAGCCTTTGATAATTCTGAATACTTGTAATAGATCAACCATTAACTTTTTCTTTTTTTAACGTAGATGGATTCAAGTCGTTTAATCTGCTCATATGGGATTCGCTTCTCAGTCTGGGATTCATCTTAGTTGCTCGACGCTGCACTCCATCCATTCGGTCTATGTCTCTTTCGGGCAGGGTGACCAAAACCGATCACCACACCTAAGATGGGGACGAACCAATGAATTGTAAAGAGTTCGAACAACGTTCTTGGATTCTCAGGTAGGTCCTTCGAATTTTAGTCCAGGGAAATCATCCTCTCTTTTCAATGCTTCTGTGCACTGCTTGCTTGGCTTAAGGTCACCAGAGATTATTACACCCAAGTCTTTTTTCCTTTACCTTTTGCTGTAAAACAGAATTCATACTGTAACTTGCCTTTTCGTTTTCTATTATGGAAGAATTTTCTTTCCTCATAAGAACCTTCGTTAACTTTGACCAGATGAACGCTATCCTGATTCGCTCATGTTCAGAATGAGGAATTCCTATCCAAAGACCCTGTTACCATGACGTAGTGTATTGTTTTCAACATACCAAATGTTTCTTCAGCTTGAATATGGCATTAGTATTAATGTCTATACTTGGCTAAGTATCTGGAATCAACCGCACGTCTCTATGGTATATACCTACCTCCCTCAGTCTCTCTACCATTTTCTGAAAGGGTTACTTGAGTTTTTCCGAGCTGAATATGATTTGTGTATCTAATAGCGATAACAGACTTTGGATTATTGTTATATTATTATTATTGTTTTCATTATTATCATTATTATTATTAAAATTATTAATATTGTTATTATTATTATTATCCTTATTATTTTTATTATTATTATTATTATTATTATTATTATTATTATTATTATTATTATTATTGTTATTATTGTTATTATTATTATT
>JAYMFT010297974.1:0-10282 GCA_038088735.1 Panulirus argus | reverse complement strand
CCCTCCCCTTTTAGTCGCCTTTTTCGACACGCAGGGAATACATGGGAAGTATTCTTTCTCCCCTATATATATACATTCATATACATATACATACACATATATACACATGTACACATTCATACTTGCTCGTCGTCATCCATTCTCGACGCAACCCCGCCCCACAGGCAATAGCACCAAATGCATGAAAGAAAAAAATAGCTTATGACATACACTCTCCTCTTCTTCCCCACACCTGATCGCCGCTCCCTACCCTGCCGATGAATCCAAGAACTTTGTTCGCTGTCCTCACTGTTATTGTGCACTCCCTATTTGGCTTTAGGTCAGCAAACATTATTACGCCCAAGTTCTTTTCCTCATTTATCTTTCGAAGCTCAATAGAATTCATACAGTGTCTTGCCTTTTCATTTTTCCTAGCCATATGTAAAACTTTGCACTTATCAATATCAACATTCATTTGCTATCTCTTAAACCATTCTATTAGTTTCTTATTATGTTAGTTCTGTTGTTAATTCATCTCCCAGCATATAATCGCCCACGAATATAGAAATATTACAAAGCAGCCAATTATCAATATCATTAATACATATGAGAAAGAGATCCACTCCCAAGAATGATCCCTGTGGCACACCACTTGTTACACCCAGCGACTCCAAATATTCAGGGTCTTGACCATTAATCACAACTCTGTGTTTACGGTCAGTCAACCAATTTCCTAACCATCGAGGTAAATCCCCATCTATACCATGTAACTTGTCTTTTGTTAGTACACTTTGAAGTGGAACTTTATTTAATGCTTATGGAAAATAGAGATATTTAGACGATATCAGATGTTTTAATTTCGTCATGCATGTTGATTACTTCATAAAAGAAATCAAGCAGATTTGTCAGACATGAGCGATTTCGTCAAAAGTCCATGCTGTGAATCGTTTGTTAAGTGGTGGTCCTTTAAATGGTTTACGGTCTTATCCCGGGTGATGGTTTCCATTAATTTACCAACTACAGACGTTAAGTTACTTGGACGATAATTTCCAGGCAGTGAGTTACTTTTTGTTTGTTTGTTTGTTTGTTTGTTTGTTTTCAGTGATACGCTAGTTAATTTCCATTCCTCTGGAACATTTCCCGTAGCGAGTAACTTATTGAAAAGAGCAGTCAAGGGCTTAGCTACCTCATCTTTCGCTTCTTTCAGTGCCCTAGGATGAAACTCATCTGTGCCTGCTGTTTTATTTACTTACATTTCATTCACCGCTGATAGTATACCTTCACCTTTTATTTCAACGTGTTGCACAACGTCTTCCCCTCTTAGCAATAAAACTGGATTCGGGACATGAGTCGTGTCTTTTCCTGCAAATACAGATGCAAAGAAATCTCCGCCATGGCTTCGTTGTCTTTAATCATCATTTTCTGTAACTAATGATCCAGTTGGTTGGGTAATGACTCTCTCACTTCCAACAACTTCATATCTTTTTAGCGTTTCTTTTGTTACTTTCAGCAATATTCGCTTTCTACTGACGTTTGTTGTTGTCTCTTAGTTCCTCAACGCAAATTTACGTAATTCACTCTCATCATGTTGGTAATTCGTCTCTTTGAATTTCTTTTGCGCTACTTTCCTAGACAAAAAGTACTTCTTTATGTCATCGCTCTGCTTTTTTGGCCTCTTTTTGAAATAAGACCATCTTAAACGCGTTAGCACGTATGTTGTCTCTGCTACACTGAAAGTAGCGAATAGAATACCATCCAAAATCTGTAGTAATACCCTACACAAGGCGGCACATTATGAGTTGCCAGTCAGGTAATGGTTATTCAGAGCCAAATGATTCAGATTTTGTCAATGCTTGATCATATGAGAACCATGCAATCCGCACCCCTCACTCCCTCCAGCCATTCAGGCGTAAATAGATATACCACCTCAGCAACTTCGTAAGAAGATCGGTCGGACTTAATGCAGCTGACGACATCGCTCCCCTTTTGTGCTGAGGTCAAAAGATTGTGCGCTGTCATTGCATGACTATAATGCGCTCCTGTAGACATGAAAAAGGAGCCTTTAACTTTGCTTGCTTTGGTTTTTATCTTTCGACTTTCCTCTGTAACCGCAGCATTATTACTCCTAGCAATTTGCAATGGATTCATGATGTAAACCAAAGCAAATGCGGGAGAAATTCCATCATTCACTCAACAGATCAACACAAAACAAACAGCCATTACCTCAAGCATCCTAATCAACTTTTCTTCTTAAGTCACCAAAGATAATCAGAGTATGTGAGTGGTTCCCGGTCTGTTTTGCAGACAGTAAACAATGTTTGGTATTAACCGGGGAAGCATTGCGAGCGGAGTACCACAAGGTTTAGTTCTACACCCTAGATTTTTTGTGATTTATATCAGTCATCTGGAGAACAGGACTCACTGGTAAAACCTCAGAATTCGGCAACGACACAAATAGAAGAAATAGAGCCTTTGAAGAGCACTTGATTATTCAAGATCTAGATTAATGCAGTGGTTAGACACATGACAAATGACCTCCTGTGTAGATAAATGCAAAGTAATGCATTTCGGTGATTTAAAATACTGAATTTCGATTTCAGTATTTAATAAAACTATTATCAGAAGTACAAGAAGAAAAATATCTTTGGAATGATGATGAAATGACTTACACAAAGCATTGCCCATCTTCATACAACCCTATTGCGTGTTATCGAAAATCCATCTTATGTCACCTCTTTAGGAGAACCTCCGTCTTGTTGCCAGACGTACACAATCAGTCTTGTTACCGTGTTACTAGTGGTGTCACATGTTGCTCATGTGTTATTAGTTGTGTCACACGTTGCTCATGTGTTTTTAGTTGTGTCACATGTTAGGCATGTGTAACTAGTGGTGTCACATGTTGGTCATGTGTTGCTAGTGGTGTCACATATTGGTCATGTGTTTGCTAGTGGTGTCACATGTTGGTACCGTGTTTCTAGTGGCGTCACATATTGGTCATGTGTTACTAGTGGTGTCGCATGTTGGTCTTGTGTTACTAGTGATGTCACATGTTGGTCATGTGTTACTAATTGTGTCGCATGTTGATCATGTGCTACTAGTAGCGTCACACTTACGATGAAGCAAAGAGAATACCGGGTTTCATGGAGAAGTATTAAATACAGGTAGTCGTCGACTTACGACTGCGATCGGTTCCAATAGATCAGTCGTAAGTCGATCTGGTCGTAAGTGACCTATGTTATAATTACCTTAGATATATTATACAGTTTAATGATATTATAATCATCTTTATGTAATATTTCACGAACATTTTCTTTTCTCACTATTGTTATAACCATTGTATCACCACTGTCTTAGTAATTATCATCTTTCAACTCGCTGCTTCTCCAGTCACACGAACATTAGGAAATTGAAATCTTTTCTTAAGTCTTTTGAACTAGCCAGTACTTGCTGCAAATTCTTTATTGTAGTCTCTGAAATAAACTTCTTGCCTTCGTCTGAATAGTATAAATGCTTAATAGTGTCCGTTTCTGTATCAGGTTTTCCATCCAAATGTGTTGTAACTTCTCCATTTCGTGGATGGGTCCAGTGCGTTGCTTCGTTATGATTCTCGATAGCGCTGATGCAGAACCTTTCACAGCTTCACAAATCCTTTCTTTGTCCCTCAAAATCGTCGACACTGTAGAGTGTGATAACTTCAAATCACGTGCGATCACATTCACTTTCTACCCTCCTTCGTGCTGCCTAATCACCATAATTTTTGTGTTGAGATCAATGGCCTTTCTTTCCTTCTTGGCAGGTTGAGGAGCAGAAAATGACATTGTCCTTTTGGTAGACATCTTGGAGGTGATATTGTTGAAAAATTTCCAAAGTGAAAGACAGACAAACACAGGAGGAAGTGTGTTGTGCTGGGAGCTTTGTGCGGGGCGCGGGAATGATGTGAGCGTCCCCAGCACTTAGCTTCCCAGCCTCCTGGCAGCGCCAGGAGCTGGCCCAAAACTGTCATACATAAGTGGTCGTAAATGCAGTCAGTTGTAAGTCGCATAGGTTGTAAGTCGACGACTACCTGTATAGGTAGTCCTAAGCAGCACTTGGCTGATAATAAAGTATTAGTTAAATTAGATGCACCCTGAAACACAATTATCAGTAGGTCAGGAATTGTGAACATTTGTTAAAATGCAAACCTCACCTTTATTATCAATTTATTATAAGACAATAGCAAAGGTTCATAATTACTGATCTAAGCATATTTTTACAATATACTTCTTTATACATCTGTCATTAAATAGTTACAAGACAAAACCATTGCTATTGTACTCATGCACCTCCATGGATACTGTTGAGTGATTGCAGTTAGTGTTTGTTTGTATTTTATGGTGCATAATTTCTGTTGGAACTTCATAGGTGTACTTGTTTCTATACATTGTAGTATATTCATGAGTTAAAAGTTTCTTCATCATTTCCAGTTATGCCTCTGGTAAAGTTAGTGATTATCAAGCACATTATATACATTCCACTCATCTACATAGAAATATTATATGTAGCACTGTGATTATGGCATTTTATCAAGACCTGTCCTGCAATAGTCAATTTCTTTGTACCATACTGTAATAGGAATTAATGAAAGCTGAAGAAACAATGAATGGTAATCTGCCATGGGAGATGTGTGAATATTTGCATTTTATGCTACTAATCCCAGTTCACTTTGTTGTAATTAAGGTGCAGATAAACTAAAGAACAATACTGTACCTACAATAAAAGGTCTTAATTGTTTCTTTCTAATTTGGCCAAGATTAGATTAAAAATGGAGGAATTTTTTCATCTCATATGGGTCTGTGGAACAAATGTATGCCGTTGAAGTCTGTATCTAAGATTGTCATTATAGCATAAATTAAGAGAGATGTAAATGCTGATGGTATGTAATGTTTCATTTTTTTTTATCATAGAGGAAAGTGTTACACATATAGTCTTCACCAAGTACAGTGACTCCATATCACACATCACTGCTGAAATGGCAATTAATTTGAATTAATTCAAATAATCACATTCAGGTGTCTGTGACTCATCATCATCTTTTGAAATATTTGCCAAGATTCTTTTTATACATAACTGAAACCTTTGCCTTTTGATTACACTGTTAAAAGTGTGAATATATTTAAGTTTGCAATGATAGTGAGATAATCAGAATGCTTCAATGAATAGAAGCTGGGAAGAAAGAAATAATTGTTGTAAAGTGGAGTTTGAGAATTTATAGTTAATCACTAAATGTTACAGTACCTGTGCTTCTTGAGAAAGAGCCCTTGGTGGTAAAGAGGTATATAAAGGAAGCAGCAGCTTAAGATTTCTTTCATTTTTCCTATTACAGTCTAGCTTTTTAATAGGCAATTAGATTTAATATGTTACTTTTACAGGTATTGGCTACTTTTATTGTTAAAGTATATAAAGTTTGTGTTATATAGCACTGAATCAGAGCTGGCTTGTTTTAGGTAATAGTTGGTCAAGATGGCTTTTAATAGATGTGTCTGATTCCAATAATCTTTCTAAATTTTAATTTATTTACTTTTCATAGGCCATATTTTTTCTGTCACTTTTCAGGATATGACTAGTCATACAGAATATAATCAGTAAGGTTATGGGTTTGTTTGATGCTTCACTTGTATATTCTTAATTTTGAGAAAAAATATGGTATTACATAGCTTATTCTTCAAAAAATAAGAAAACAAAGTTAATGCATTAATATATAACATTTGGCCAAGCTTGTCTCCATAAAATGTTAAGATGCTTTCTGTAATTATCAGTCCAGCATACTCTAGTCTGTATCATTACGCTCAGCATTTGTAAGAAATTTACAGGCTGATTCTATTACCATCTGCTATGGTCCTTAAGCATACTCACTCAGTTCATGATAGGAAGTTGTTGAAAATTTAAAAATGTTTTATCTACAGTTTTAATCATCATTAGGCTTTGAGCTCTGAGAATAGTAGCTCAGAAACCCCATAGCACTTTAGTTCTTCTGTATACAGGTCAGGCTAAGAATCATATTGCAGATTTCAAGTAAAATTTACTTTTGAACTTCACAGAACTTATTTTAGTTTGTGTGCTTATGACTATGTATGCAAAAGCAAGTTATGTAAGTCATGAATGCATAATCATTTGATTTCTGTCATTGACCATATTACATTAAAACTGCTGGTGTTAATCTGACTAGTGAACTTAGTGATGTATTTTTACTCAGCAGATTGAAACAGCAGGTTCTGATCCAAAGTCATGTTAAGTATGCTGAATTATGCTTGGAGTTGGTGACTATGTCACGACCCTGAGTAACAAAAACTTGTCAAGATAGTTTTCTTGTCAGGAAAGATTCTCAGCACGCTCACTAGAATAACTAACATATGAAGCCTTGAGTGATTGTTACTGGCCTATAGTAATCCAGTCAAGAAAAGTATCTTCGTAGACATTGTCTGCCTCATGATGATTATGTTGATCCATATGTCTTACACTTGTACTTTAACCATATAACATACTGACAACTCAGTTTTCTGACATAAATATTGTTAATAAAAAATGAATTAATTATTGCTAATGAGCATGTTTTCCATATTTTATCAAAATAATGGTCCCAATACCTTTACCAGCAGACCAGTATCAAATATAGAATTTATTGCCCAAAATCAAGTATGCAATTCACACTTCTTATGCATGCATTAGTTTTCATCACTGTATTAGTTTGTGTAAATATGTGTAACTTGAAAAACCGAATTTACAGTTTCTGCTTATCAACAAATATAAAACAAGAACAGCTCAGTCTTCTCTATTATCAGTTAGTGAACTATATGGATGTACAAAAATTACCAGACCATGTGTCCATTTTCAATTAACAAAAACAAGTTGATAAAGATTTTTTATGGAAATGCAGTTGTACACAAGCATTTCTTCTCACCTTTGCTCTCGTATGGCTTATTATTTACAGTATTGATGTTCAGTAACAGTATTACAAAGTCATAAACTCACAGTATGAAAGTTTCCAATTTGTAAAGTATGCCTTTGTTTTTAAGGTATTACTTGTGATACTTAACATTAATCATACTGGTACCTCCTTTTATTAGAATAATTGAGTTGTGCCAAAACTCATATAATAATCTGTTAATAACTAAGACGAGGAATCTTATGTTATTGATATATTTGATATTGGAATTTGGTTATACAAATCTTCTTGTGCAATATGAAAAAAATATGACATTTGTTACAGTTGGGAAGATGCCATAATTATTTTGTTTTTCTTTGATGAAATGTAAGACTAGAATCACTTTATTATATATATATATATATATATATATATATATATATATATATATAACCTGTTATATAACATGGCATTTATGCTACAGAAAGTTCATGTAGTTTCAGTTATTATTCTCATCTTAATAAGGTTGAAGCTATATTCTTTGCCCTTGTACATTTCGAACCTATTTCTGTACAGAAATTTGGTAAAGTATATTATAGATAATGTTTTTTTTTTATCCACCTCTTAATGTTTAAGATCTTATTGTTGAATATTAAAAGGGAATTTAATTGTTACATGTGATAATTCTGCAAGTTTCCAACATTCACTTTGCAGCAACTAGAAAATTAAGTTTTGGAGAATGAAAACATTTTTCACTCCAGAGCAGCCAGCAGTGTCCTGTAAGTTCTGAGAAATTCTTTGAGTTCCCTAGGGGTTAGAAAGTTCTAAATCCCTGTCTTCTAATGAAGTTTATGCCTTTCCACCACACTAAGTGCCCAGCTTAGTCCAGGTTTTCCCTGCCACTTATCACCCTCCATTATGACAATGACATCACTGCCCTGCCTGCTTATATACTTGTCACAATTAGTCACTTCTTAATCATTAGAGCACAAATGTCTACCCAGTGATGGTTACTGCTAAGAATAAAATTTTTTGAAAAAGAGGAGAAAGTTGGGCAGGACACAAACACACTATTTTTTTCATACTTGTTTGCCATTTCCCACAGACAAAGACAGGCCATATTTGTTCACATCCATTCTCTAGCTGTCAAGAGCAATGCTCCGAAACCACAGCCTCCTATCCTCATCAAGACCCAACACACCTTTCCATGGTTTACCCCAGCCACTTCACATGCCCTGATTCAGTCCACTGACATCATTCCAGTTCATTCTATCCTGTGCATGACTTCCACCCTCCTGCATGTTCGGGCCCTGATCACTCAAAATATTTTACACTCACACTTCAGTTTGTTCAGGCCCTGATCACTCAAAATATTTTTCACTCACACTTCAGTCTCCAATTTGGTCTCCCCCTTCTTGTCCCCTCCACTTCTGACACATATATCCTCTTTGTCAACCTCTCCTCACTTATTCTCTACATATGTCCAAACCATTTCAGCATACTCTCTCGAACTCTCAAACACACTCCTCTTATTACCAAACCTCTCGCCTACCCTTTTATTACATAATTAAACCACCCATACCACATATTGTCCTCAGACATTTCATTTCCAACACATTCACCCTCCTTTGCACATCCTCATCTACAGCCCAGACCTCACATCTATACAACATCGTTGGGAGTACTATATCTTCAAACATACCCATTTTTGCCTCTCTTTTCATACATTTATCAATGCTCCTAGAACCTTCGCCTCCTCACCAACACTATAACATACTTCTCTTCCATGGCTCCATTTGCTGCCATGTTCCATTCCCAGGTATCCAAAACACTTTACCTCCTCCAATTTTTTCCATTCAAACTCATATCCCAACTAACCTGTCCCTCTGCTTTGTTAAACCTAATAACCTTGCTTTTATTCACATTTACACACAGTTTTCTCCTTTAACACACTTCCCCAAACTCAGTCATCAACGACTGCAGTTTCTCACTCGAATCAGCCACTAGTGCTGTATCCCCAGCCAACAGCAACTGACTCACTTCCCAGGCCCCCTTACCCCTAGAGGACTGCATACTCGCCCTTCTTTCTAACACTCTTGCATTTAGCTCCCTCATCACCCTATCCATAAACAAATCAAAGACCCTTGGTGCCATCACACACCCCTGCCAAAGACCAGTCTTTGCCTGGAACCTCTCACACTCCTCTTTCCTAATTGTACACATGCCTTACACCCTTGATATAAAACTTCTCACTGTTTCTAGCAGCTTTCCTCCCACATTATATATCTGTAAGGATTTCATGACATCCTATGAACCCTATCATATGCTTTCTCCAGATCCATTAATGCCACATACAAATCCTTCAGTTTCTCCAAGTATTTCTCACACATATTCCTTAAAACAAACACTTGATCCACACATCCTCTACCACTTCTCAAACCACATTGTTGATCCCCAGTGTGATACTCTGTACATGCCTTCACCCTCTCAGCCACTAATCTCAAATACAACTTACCAGTTACTCTCAGCAAACTTATACCTCTGTAGTTTGAACACTCACCTTTAACCCCCTTGCCTTTATACAGTGGCACTTTAAAAGTATTCTGACAATCCTCAGACACACCACCATGACCCATACATACATTGAAACACAGTCACCCCATTTCTTAAGAAATTCATCTGCAATAACACTGTCAAGAAATTTGGCAGCATGAGGGATTGCCATAAGCCAATGTCTGGTGTGCTCTATGAAAATCACGCTTAATTGGCCCTTACTTTTTTTGAAGAAACAAGTTTCAGTTACCTCAGAATGCTGCAAAATTACTTTATTTCAAAAGTGATATACTCAGGCTTTCTACACAATACCACTTTCCTGCAAGAAGGAGCAACTCGCTATTTTGCTCGTAATATACAAGTGTTCTTAAATGATGTTGTCTCAAAATGGTAGATCAGAAGAAGAGGGCCAATCACTTGGCCAGGTCGTTCACCCAATTTACACCACTGAACTTTTTCAATGGGCATATGATAAAATTACAATTAAACCTCAAAGCCTTGTTCTGTAGATGAACTCCATGCTAAGGGGATGCATGCAGTTAATACCATGACTCAAAAACAGCTAGAAAACCTTTTCAAGAAACTAAATAATAGGAATAAATGTTGTTTCCTAAATGATAGTGGCTATGTGGTGTATGATGAATAATAACAATCACAAAGTTAGTTGTTTAGAAACTGGAATAAATTACCTTTAACATACAGTTTACAGATCCTACATACAACCCAAGTTATTTAACTTTTAAAGTGCACTACAACTTTATATACACACTGTACATATATATATATATATATATATATATATATATATATATATATATATATATATATATATGTTTGTGTGTGTGTGTG
>JAYMFT010297963.1:0-10282 GCA_038088735.1 Panulirus argus | reverse complement strand
AAAAATAAAAAAATAAAAATAAGAATAATATATATATATATATATATATATATATATATATATATATATATATATATATATATATATATCTTGGATGTATGTGTATACACTAAACTAAACTTGTCAAGTTATTTCAGCCTCAAAATAACATCCAGAATACAATCAAACAAAAATATCCAAAACTTATAAAGTTACTAAACCACTGTCATCAACATTCCACTCTATGTACAAAAGCCTACTCAGTTTTTAGCAATGCAGTCTACATGTCATATGTTTAAGACCTTGAAACATGTGATATTAAACTTTTATCGACAAAGTATCTATTCTTTTATATATAATTACTCCAGGAAAAATTTCTGCGACAGAATCTTCTAGTTACCAAAGAACTTTCTAAGGGTTCCTGTAGCCCAAGGCTGCACTATTTCCAGTAGTAGAGAAATGTAAACTGCTTTTTGAGTGAGAAGTTCTTTAATGAGACTAAACTCTCAGTAATACTGCCTCACCAAAGGTGACTTTTCTCTGAAGGTTCAACATCGATAAGGCAGAGTCAGTAACACCTCAAATAGGCATGACCAAGTAATACGAAATCATTCACTCTGACAGACTGATATCAAGAAGTGAATAAGCTGCAAAAACCAGCTATGTACATCTGCTAGCACCTATTATAACACTAAAATCTTTATAAATACTACCTATGAAAATAAGACTACATAATGAATTTTCGTGTGAAAAAATTTCTTCTCAGCGCTGTCAACCTACACTCGTAGTATCCCTTACAACTGGGGGAGCATATATTTTCACCTGCAAACATCTTTATTCCTTTCATCTTGTGATTTATATGGCTTTGGAATTTTAATCTCATGGCAATGGACAAGTAGGTAGTAGCTGATAGGCAGCCAACGACCAGGGAGGTATATTACCTATACCACCCGCATGGGTATTAGAGAGTTAGTGACGGCTGTGAAGTGAACTAGCACTTAAGTGATTGTCAAGTTGCACTTCTCTGACCCAGGAAGCTGTCTTTTCTTTCTACCTCATCCACACGTGGACTGCTGGCATTCTGTCCACAAACATACAATCTCTCCTTGTCACACATACACTTGACAACACAACTCGCACAGCTCATTCTTTGTACCTCTTGATATTCCTGTGGTGAGCACTGTGTGCTAGCCCTGCCTTTTGGCAAAATGGTAGGAGCAATAAAAAGAAGCAGTAGGTAGGAACATTTACGAAGGAATATTAAGCAGCAGCAGGTAGGAACACTAGGCAGGAGCATTAGGTAGTAGCAGTCAGTAGGAACATTAGGTAGGAGTCTCTGCAAACTGCATTAAACTTGCCCTCTGTCAGTGGCCTATTAAGGGTGAGGCACTAAAGGCTATGAAGTGGCACTAGAGTTCACTAGTTATAGTGACTCTATTGCTGTGTTCACTCCTTTGAGGGAGTTATAAATAGATACTGATAAATAGACAGATATCAATGGACAGTAAACTTTTCCCCATTTTGTCCAACTGACCAATATACCTCTAATGATGGGTCAATATTTCAGATGTTATACATCAAAGAACTTTACACAGATTGTCAGTTATGTCCTTTATGATCATACAGAAAGACTATGTGTATGTGCATTCTGCTTCCTAACAGATTATATTCAGTATAAATATTACACTGATGTCAGTGCATGATATGACATTTACTATTCACATCCTGCATCCTTCTGTATAAAGTGACAATCATTCATGTCCCTAAAATAATTCTTACAAAATATATCTTTACTGAAAAACATTCTCGGCTGTTTTTGTGCCATGCTCTGAAACCTTGTACACAGGAAGTTCAGCAAAGATCAAAAAACAAGGCTGTTCTTGCAGTGAAAAAGTTGGTGACCTCTGACTTTAAAAATATTACTGTCTATATACAGTGACATTAAAGAATGAAACCATTATAAGATAGGGGAAAACAAAAATTGAGGCAATAGAAAAAAGAAGGAAAGAAAACTTACACATCGTAATCCCTATATGCAAACTAATGAAAAGTCACCTCTGTTGAGGTTGTATTACTGGGAGGATAGTCTTGTCAAAGAACTTCTCAACTGAAAGGAGTCCACATTTCCCTGCTACTAGAAGTAGCACAACCCTGGGCTGCAGAAGTCTATAGACAGAGGTCCTGGGTAAAACCTGGTCTCTTCCTTAGAAATTTGTCCTGGGATAGTTAAAAATAAATAAATAAATAAATAAATAAATATATAAATAAATAAATACACAAATAAATAAATACTTTGACACTAGGCTGGGAGGCATAGATATGACTAAGGTCTATCTACATGGTCAGTAAAATTATGAGATGTCGGCCTACAAAGTTAATGAAAGTAATTCAACCAAATGTAACCAATGTACATATCTAACACAGATTCACTAGCTTCCTCTGTTGTTTGCGAGTTCCTCAGGTCACTCAACTGGCAGTGTTCATTGACACAGCATTGTGAATGACAGTAGCTGACAACAGTTGGGTGACTTTGTTGCACTTTACTTAGTAAAGATATATTCTATTTCATATTCATATGTTAAATAGGTAGGATATTACATAAAATATAGCCATTATTCAAGAATGCATACATTACATAAAATCTAGTAAGACTTCTAAAAAGTTTCAGAACTCTTCTTTAATACAAATACACATTCCTTCTACATTCTCTGTCTTTACAGCAGAATGATATATCTCAAGTGGATCTTCTAATGTACTAATCATGGAGTCAGGATCATCAACAATTTCTTTTTTTATTTCCACCCCATCACAATTAATCATATCCACTGATGAGCTAGTCATCTTAAAATTATTGTCTGTTATATGGCTTGAATGCTTCACATCACTTGGTGAAGACTGGACACATTCACATTCATTCTGACAGGACAAATGGAGCCTTCCATTGTTCATATGATCAAATGTTTTGTCACAATGGTCATTAGCACGTGATTCTTTTCCCACATGAACTTCCATATGTTTCATCAGACTCGCCTTATGTCTATAGGATTTATGGCAATTAGGACAGTGAAAAGATCTCTCTCCTGAGTGTGATTTCAAATGTACTTTCAGATTACTTCTGCATGAAAAGGATTTAGCACATTCTGAACAATGAAATGGTTTCTCTCCTGTATGTACTCTCATATGTTCTACTAGACTCCCTTTCTGGCTAAAGAATTTGCAACAATCTGAACACTGGTATGGTTTCTCTCCTGTATGAACTCTCAAATGTTTAACAAGGTCACCTTTGAAGGAGAAACTTTTACTGCAATATGAACAATGGTATGGCTTTTCTCCAGTATGGATTCTCATGTGCTTTATTAGATTACTTTTTCGGCTAATAGATTTATGGCATTCTGAACACTGAACTGACTTCTGTCCAGTATGAATGCCCATATGCTTATTTAAATAATTTTTGCAAGAAAATCTTTTATTGCACTGTGAACAGTAAAATGGCTTTTCACTCATATGAACTTGAAGATGCTTTGCTAAATTTCTTTTATAACTAACAGACTTTGGGAGTTCTGAGCAATGAATTGGTGTGTCTCCTGTTTGAGCTCTACTATGATCGTCTAAATGACGTTTACATGAAAAGCTTTTACTGCATTCTGGGCACTGAAACTGCTTTTTGTCTCTTGTATGAGCTCTACTATCATCATCTAAATGATTTTTGGATGAAAAGCTTTTACTGAATTCTGAGCACTTAAACTGCTCACCTGAACAATCTTTCACTTTTGCTTTTGGTTTAATCATGACAGCAAAATCTTTTTCTTGGAACAACTTTATTTCAAACTGGGAGGATTGGTCATCATCTTTACTTTGGCACAATGAGTTAATAAATGGATAGCTTTTTGGAGTAAAAGTGTGGCCATACTTATCATTATAAGGTTTCTTTTCTGTGTGAACTCTTAAGCTTCACTTGACTTCATTCAGATCTATACAATTTACTGCTTTCTGAACATGGAAATGGCTTTTCAGTATGATCTCTCATTTGTCTTTCTAAATATGGACTTCCAGTAAAAAATTTATGGCACAGTGAGCACTTGAATGGCTTGCTTCTAAGAATTCTCTTATGCTTATTTTGACAGCTTTTACATAAAGAGTTGTTATTACATTCAGAACACTGATATGGCTTCTCTGAATGAATTTTCAAATGTTATTTTATATGATGATTCAGGATAAAGGATCTAAAGCACATCAAACACTGATATGGCTTGTCACCTACATAAATACTCTTATGCTACTTTAAAGAACTAATGCAAGTGCTTTAATTGCAATATGAACACTGTAAAGGTTTCTCTTCTGTGTGAATTTGCATATGTATAACTAAACTCTCCTCCGTATCAGATATATAATGCTACACAAACTGTTTCTTCGCTAAACAAGTTAAACATACTAAATAATGAAAAGGCTCATCTGCTGTTACCTCTACGCTTGATGTAATTTCCTATCAAGCAAAATATCAACAGTAAAACTAACTTTGTCTTTTGTTAAATTCAGTACATACTAAAAGATTTTCTTAAGCAAAATATTTCTGGCATTTAAAACACTGAAACTGTGTTTCCTCTGAGTAAACTGGCTAAGAACCATGTTGAAGCATTTACTACACAATGAAAAGATAAGCAAGTCCTCTTCAAAGACGGCATGCATATGTCTTCAAATTACTGTTGCCTTTTACTTACTTGCTACAAACAATACTGAGAAACTACCTACCAGTCTTAAATTCACTTTCATGTCTGTATCTGCAGCTAATCATTCTCTAAGAGAAAAAGGAAAACATATGAATTAATCTAAAAAAAAGTCGTCTCGCATATTCACTTGGTACTTCACCACATACAACTAGTTCCAAATGCAAAATTTTAACCACTGCTCTTAAAAATACATTTTTGGTTTACAAAATATGAAGTTTCACGAGAAAGGTTTAATTCAATTACTGATAATTTGCGTGCACCACTCTTAATATGACTGCTGGAGTAAGAGTGACCTTTGTCTATAAAAACTGGGGTGACATTCTTAAATACAATATTGTGTTCAACTTCATAAGTTCTGATGAAATTTCCTGGATCTGGGAGACAATCTCAGGCCACAACCTGGTAAAGAAAACAGGAAAATTACAAGAAAACAGGAAACAAAAACTGAACTTAATGCCTTCTACTAACACCAAGTTTTCCTCTTAAATATATCATACACAATGAACTTAAAATTCCTTATAAAATCTTTTTGCTTTTGAAATTTCACTAATTTCTGTACACCTATAGTAATCATATTCTTAATTTTACCAATAAAATTCTACAAATACTTACATGTTACGAACCATTCTGAAAAGAAATAATGCTATCCAAACTTTGTTTAAAATGAATGACAGTAAAATGTTTCAAAAAAGGATCCTTCAACATGCCTAAAGCACACATAATGACTAAGCACAACAAATTGTATGAATAAATTACCTAAATTACATTCAACACACCATTTCCATTACAGCTGTTTGGTTCAATGAAAATCCCTAAACTCTAACGTATATATTCACATATAACAGTACATTATTCCACATTCATCCCCCCACCCCTCACTACACCACCTCCCATGCCCATCATTCATATACACTCTTGAGCAAAATCTGACTACTGTACCTTTCTCTGGTAGTGCTTTATGTACAACCATACTGCCTTTTCAAAGACAGTATACATTTTCCTCTTCAAATTACAAGTGTTTTTACTTGCCATAAACAAAACAAGGAAACTGACTACCAGTATTGGGTGAACTTTTATATCTGTATCAAAAAGATAATTATAAACAAAACAAGGAAACTGACTACCAGTATTGGGTGAACTTTTAAATCTGTATCAAAAAGATAATTATCTATAAGAAATGCAAAAAGAAACAAATTAACAATCATAACATAAAGAAAAAGTCTCTCCTACATTCACCTGGTTCCTCACCAAAGAAAATTAGTTCTAAACACAAAGCCTTGAATACTGCTACTTCAAAATAAATTTTTGATATACAAAATACAAGGTTTCAGCACCGAGAGATGAAGAAAACAGTACAAGAAAGGTTTAATTCAGATGTTGATGCTTTATGTGCACCATTTTTAACAAGACTCATATTCATTCTCTAGCTGTCATGTGCAATGCACTGAAACCACAGCTTCTCACCCATATCCAGGTCCCACAGACCTTTCCATGGTTTACCCTGGATGCTTCTCATGCCCTAGCTTAGTCAACTGACAGCATATCAACCCCAGTATGCATGATCGTCACAATTCACTGTATCCCGTGCATGCCTTTCACCCTCATGCACGTTCATGCCCTGATCGCTCAAAATCTTTTTCACTCCATCCTTCCATTTCCAATTTGGTCTCCACGTTCTCCTTGTTCCCTCCTCTTCTGACACATATATCCTCTTTGTCAACCTTTCCTCAGTCATTCTCTCCACATCTCTATACCATTTCAGCACACCCTCTTCTGTTCTCTCAGCCACACTTTTTTGTTACGACACAATTCTCTTCCCCTTTCCTAACATACTCGATCAAACCACCTCCCACCATATACTGCCTTCAAACATTTCGTTTCCAACACATCCATCCTTCTTGATACAGCTCTATCTATATCCCATGCCTCAAATCCACATAATACTATATGGGAGTACTATTCCTTCAAACATAAAAATTTTTGCCCTCCATACATTCTTCAGCACTCTCTGAACCTTGATCCCTTCCCCACCCAAAAATAATGTTAAATATTTTTGTGTGTACTAAGGATTGACCAATCTGGTAAATAATGTTTCCTAAACTAAGAATGGTGAAGTCTTAATTTGACCAATCTGGTAAATAATGTTTCCTAAACTAAGAATGGTGAAGTCTTAATTCATAAGGAAAAAAAAAAATTAACTTTTTTTTGTGTGTACCAGTTCATAAACTGAAAAGGAAATTAATTTTTTTTTCTTTTTTGCATGCTGAAGGAGGTAAAAGAAAAATCAACTGTGTACCAAAGGCTTTAATTACAAAAAGGACAAAAGAGAGAATCTAAAACAAAAACTTCCCAGCTTCTTAAGAGCCCAAATTGTCATGGAAAGACTGGAGGAGATTGATTTGACTGATATCCTAAGAAGAGACAAAAATTAAGGTGAAGAATAGTGCTCCTCAAATCCTAGGCTATTAAGAGAATATCCACACATAAAGTCTGAAGTCCAGAGCTTCAATGTTACCCTCCTAAACCAAGATTGAGGAGGTCTAGAATACATGTGATACCATTTGCAAGTAATTGGAAGGCTGAAAAGGTTGTTTCTCTTAATCAGAAGGCTAAAAAGGTTGTTTCTCTATCTTGGGAACAAGAATGACTAAACCCATACACCAATTAGTTGGGAATAGCTTTCCCTTGAGGATGAAATTGAGGAAAAAGGAAAAAGTTGGTTTAATAAGTTTCATTCCAAAATAAGGGCATCTATGGTACTGCCCCTCACTGAACATCAGAGAGGCATGTGTTGGCAACAATTTCTTTGGCTTGGTGGCAAAGAAACCTACCAAGTCAATCCACTGAAGACAACCTCTAAATGTAAATCTCCCATCAGACATTACGTTATCATGGAAATGATCTTAATAGGGCTGCTGCCAATACATGCATAATGAATAGGAAACCTGGAGAAGGACCTTTAAACCTTGGTAGTTTTTTTTATAAAGAAAAGAATCTGCAAGTCCTATTAATTAAGCACGAGAGTGCCACAATGTTGTCTGTGAAAAACAAAATTACACACCCTAAGATAAAGACATTCTGGGAAATGATTCACTGAGCATACAATAAGAACAGTGGAGCTTAATTTGGGATGTCTTTTATTTCATTTTAATGAATATCTTAGCTATGATTAGGGCTAAAAAGTTAAGGGAAAAATGTGAAAATAAGATAAATAATACTAAAATTCAAACCAACCTTATTTTCATGTGACCAAAATTCAAAAGAACCTTATTCTTATACTACTAAAATTCAAAAGAACTTTATTTTCATCGTTATGTAAAAAAATGTGTGGTTATTATGGTCCACCATTTAAATTGTGAGGCCATTTGTTTTTTGTATCTGCATTCAGCAAATGCATAAAACAGCCAGCGATAAAATCTAACACAGTTTAACAAATAATTTTCAAATTACACAAGGATATCAATAAATTTCAACTGCAACACTAGAAAATACGGATAATATCAGCTGCTTGGTTAAGCTTAGTACGTTTTTCATGAGTTCTGATAATTTCTATTAGCATCTAACCTAATTGTACATTATCTGTCCCCACATTTTCCAAGAACTTCATAACCCTCCTCTCTACATCCTTATTCCTTACAGCATTAAAACACGAAAATCCAAACCATGGTACACCATCCTAATATGTCCTCCACACAGCATATTATCAAGCAATACAAAATGAGTGATATTCCAAATTTTGTCATGTGATGTAGTGATGTAACATGGGAAAATGATGGTTTATCATTGTAAAGGTAAGTGAAACATTGAAATCAACAGAACTAATGAAATCTCACCTAACTTTACTTAGCTCTCAAGATTTACCTTGTTTGTTTTCATTATTTTCAAAACATGATTACGTTTGTTTATATCGTTTACTTCCATTGTAAATAAATGATAAATCCAAAATATCATCGTCCCAAAGAACACCTCCACACATATTCCATTAATGTGGCAAGACACAGCACACACCATTAATGTTGATAAATTTTGGCTATATAACTAAACATTTGGGCAAATCTTGGTTGACAGGGAATTTAGATGTTTTTAAGCAATCTGTAGATTATTATGTGTTTTACTACATTATTTAACTCCTTAAATTCCACCGATCTTCACAGCCCTCCCTACTATTCATTTTTTTTTTCTTGTCATTTAATGTCCTTATAACTCTTTAGCCCCCTTCCAAATAATGTCTACTGCGGTCCATTACTATACTTTTCCTCCATATCCATATTAATTCTATGTTGCCCTTACGGCTCTTATTTATCAAATACAAGAAAGGATATTTACTTTTTAGGCGTGTGGAGTAAATTCCTTGTGACACATCACGCTCTTACGGCTGATTTGGGTTGAAGACAATTCTTGGTTTGAAGCGCACTCTAGTTGAAGGTTACGGAAGGTAACGATTAGTTTTACTAATCATTTTACCTCATCTCTATCCTTTAGTGTCCTCCCACTTTTCTTTGGTTTGACGCTGCAGAGATAGGTTAGGTTACGGGACTTTAGCCCTGTATTGTTGACGTTATTTGCCAGGTTCCACTCCTCCAGCATGAGCTTCATGTATTGATCAAGGTTGGTCGGAAATTATCCTTTATAACAACGTGCAAGTTTCCTTCAGTTTTCCAATAAAAAACGCGTATTCTGAAAGGCCGAATCTATATGAAAATAATGTTTTGTCTCATAAAAAAATCTGAAATACATATACCAAATAGTGAAGGAGGATTCGTATCAATAATTATTATAATCAAAGTTACAAAGTTATCTTTGCTGTATATGTATCCCAAAAATTGGATGTGTCTTGTTAGTAGTACCCCAGGCAACGCCTGATCGACCAATCATTTCGTCGTCTGCAAGCTATGCGGTGGAAACCAAGCAATATTTAGATTTTCCTTGAAGAAAACCTTCATTTGCTTGGACTACTGTTTTATTGTTATTTCTAGAACCGGTATTTGAATAAGGAAATTCTGTTATCGTTACATATTTGTCATACACTGTCATGCAAAAAAATGGCAACCAAACTGTGCTATAAAAAAAAATGTATGGGGAGAGAGTGTATTTTTCGTTTCATGTACAGTAAAATCTATGATCTAATTACCTTTAGCATCGGTGTTCAATATTCTCCGATGGAGGATAACTTGACGCTTAGTTATAAAATCCCTGACAGGCGATTATCCTAAAACCCTATTAAATCAACCTTGACTCAGTAAATATGTAGAATGTATATATTACATGACTTTGTTCCTTACATACTGAACTCTCTGTATAGTCTTCTCTGTTGTGTAACGGTTAGCGATCCTGACCAAGACGCATTCACGGGTCGCCCACTGTTGAACGCACTCATACTAGTCATGGTTGCGGCAGTCGGTCCAAAGTCTACCTAACTATTCATCCACCCCAAACGGTTGGTCGATAAAATGGGTACCTGGCTCACGCTAGGGTTCCCTGGCGCTACCTCGCTGACGGGGGAAACAGCGATCAAGTATAATAAAAAAAAAAAAAAATATATATATATATATATATATATATATATATATATATAT
>JAYMFT010297952.1:0-10282 GCA_038088735.1 Panulirus argus | reverse complement strand
CCAAATGTGGGAGCAGTACTCCATACAAGGACGAATCAATCCCTTGTATAAACGGAGCAGCTGTTCAAAAGAGAAAAAGTTACGACATCTAAACAGGATACCCAGTTTCTTAGAGGCAGCCTTAGCTATTCCCATAATGTTTAGTGCAGCCTCTAGGCATATCACCACTGAAGGATCAAGGAAAGATGTGTCTGTATTGTAAGGTCTGAATCTGCAAAATCTTAGGACCCTTGGCATTGCCATGGGATGCACATAGACCTTCTGATATTCACTATCATAGATATCCTCCACATCAATCCCAAATCCTGACACTACAGACACATTGAAAATCCAAGTCCTAAATTTACTGCAGCTGAATACCACCCCTCCCTTCCTTACCATTCCCTTACAAATTACCCATCCTAAACAGAGAGATGATACACAACTGACCCTTACACTTCATTCACCCATACAATCAAATCCTCCTCTAACAACCAATACTAGCATAACCAAATATATCCATATGCACATGACCCATCAAATATTATATAACAGTTTACCCCAATACATTTCTCAAAATGCCTCCTCTTGAGATAAATCCCAATCTACACTCCCAAGAGAAACATGTAATGCTCTAATGCCTCAGGTCTGACCACCACCCTTCACTTTCTACAAGATGGAACAGAAGGAGCCAAACGGAGAGTGCTCATCCTCCTTGAAGGTTTAGGCTGGGGTGTCCAAATGTGTGTGGATGTACCCAAGATGAGAAGAAAGGAGAGCTAGGCAGTATGTTTGAAGGAAAGATACCTGGATGTTCTGGCTCTGAGTGAAAAAAATGCTGAAGGGTAAAGGAGAAGAATCGTTTAGAAATGTCTTAGGAGTAAAGTTTGGAGCTGTGAGAGGACAAGAGTTAAGCAAGGAGTAGCACTATTCTGGAAGCAGGAGTTGTGGGAGTATATGACAGTGTAAGGAAGTTAGCTCTAGACTGATGTGGTTGAAAATAAAAATTTATTACAAGAGAGGGTGATTACTGGTGCTTAAGCACCTGGCCATGAGAAGAGAGATCATGAGAGGCAAGTGTTTTGGGAGCAGGTGAGTGAGAGTGTTAGCAGTTTTGATACAAAGGTGAATAATGTGGCAGTTGAGTGTATAATATGGGGCAAGGGATATTCAGTATTATGCATGGAAATTGTGAACGGCTGGTGGAGTTGTGTTTGGAAAAAGGCCTGGTGATTTGGAATACCTGGTTTAAAAAGTAATCATGGGGAGTCGGTTTAAATACAATAAAAACATAATCATGGGGAGTTGGTTTAAATACAATAAAAACATAAGAAAAATTAATCTCCAAACAAGGCAATGGAAATATTAGTAGAGAATGACACAACTAGTTACATAATAAGAGGTTGACTTAAATGGTTATGCCATGCCTTGATTCAGAAGCATAAATATCACACCAGAGCTTAAATGTCCATCCTACACCTGAATTAACTGGTTCAAATATCTTTTTTTTAATTTTTCAAAGATTGCTACTTCTAAGGCTGTTGGGGACAACTTTTTCAATTCAGTCAGGACTAAAACTGTTAAGACAACACAGAACCTAAACCTGAATCATTTCCTTGGATCTCTGAACCAGAATAGGAAATCAGGGTCTGGGGAGAAAGTACAAAATTATTGAAACTCCAATGTCTGTCACATTAAGTCTGGGCTTACCATTGTCATGAGATTAAGTAGACAAAGAAAGGTTGTTGTGGACTAATTCTGTCCAACAAATATGGTCAACTGAATTAATGAAAAATCTAAAAATGGAGAACAACTGAAGGGTCTGACAACACTCCATTGTTACAAACAGATTCACTTGATATAAACAACAGAAGCCCTGAAGAGGAAAAAAGATTGGTGACTAAACCTCCATGCTTTAGCAATAAGACTGATTCAAGTACATCAATTGTTGACAACCTCTTACCTAATGAGCAATAAATACACCAATACTCAGAACACTTGCTCTAAGTAACACTTGTAAGGAAATATTCTTTTGCCATAAAAATGAAATCTATACAAACACTAAATGAAACATAGTGTGAATGTTTACCCTGCCTATTGGCCAAATGGTCAAAAAGAAAACATTTTAGCTACCATCCACTGTATTGGTCCCTCAGTTTCTGTATCTTAGACATAATCATTATGCCAAAGTAAGGCTTTCCAGGTTTTCACACTGCATAATGACACCCAATACCATGGTGACACTTGTTAGGAAGCAAATCAAGATCATTTCCTTGATGCAACAGTGAGGTAAGCAGTTTCCCACAAGACACAGTGAGCTAAGCCCTATCTTAGGGAAACTGATGTGCCCACTGCCTCTGTTGATTCCCATATGTCTATTTGGGTTTCACCAGTCACTGGTTACCTCTGTTGATTCCCATATGTCTCCCTAGATCTCCCCAGCCACTGATTACCTCTGTTGATTCCTAAAAAGTCTCTCTAGATCTCACCAGTTGCTGGTTACCTCTGTTGATTCCCAAATGTCTCTCAGGGTCTCACCAGTTGCTCATCACCTCTGGGTCCCCCTGGTTCTCATCAGTTACTGGTTACCTCTGTTGATTCCCATATGTCTTTCTGGGTCTCACCAGTTGCAGATTACCTCTGATGATTCCCAAATGTCTCTCTGGGTCTTACCAGTTCCTGGTCACCTTTGTTGATTCCCAAATGTCTCCCTGGGTCTCACCAGTTACTGATTACCTCTGATGATTCCTAACAGTTACTGATTACCTCTGATGATTCCTAAATATCTCTATGGGTCTCACTAGTTGCCTCTGTTGATTCCCAAATGTCTCTCTCGTTCTCACCAGTTGCTGATTACCTCTGTTGACTTCCAAATGTCTCTCTTGGTCTCACCAGTTGCTAGTCATCTCTGCTGATTCTCAAATGTCTCTCTGGGTCTCACCAGTTGCTGAATACCTCTGTTGATTCCTAAATGTCTCTCTGGGTCTCACCAGTTGCTAGTCACCTCTGCTGATTTCCAAATGTCTCATTCAGTCTCACCTGTTGCTGATTACCTCTGCTGATTCCCAAATGTCTCTCTGGGTCTCACCAGTTGCTGGTTACCTTAGTTGATTCCAAAATATCTCTCTGGGTTTCTCCAGATGCTGGTTACTCCCGTTGATCCCCAAATGTCTATCTGGGTCTCACTGGTTGCTGATTACCTCTGCTGATTCCCAAATGTATCTCTAGGTCTCACTGGTTGCTGATTACCTCTGCTGATTCCCAAATGTCTCTCTGGGTCTCATCAGGTGATGGTTACCCCTGTTGATCCCCAAATGTCTCTCTGGGTCTCATCAGGTGATGGTTACCCCTGTTGATCCCCAAATGTCTATCTGGGTCTCATCAGGTGATGGTTACCCCTGTTGATCCCCAAATGTCTCTCTGGGGTCTTACCAGATGCTGGTTGCCTCTGCTGATCCCCAAATGTCTGTCTGTGTCTCATAAAGTGCTGGTTACTTCTGATGGTTCCTTAAATGTCTCTGTTAATCTTACTCTGGGCTTCAAAAGAATAATGATAAATCAGCTAACCATGCAGATCACCTAAAGCTTCATAGTAGAAGAGTTGTACTAAAACTTCAGTTACTAAAATATGAACACTGAAATTTATGGAGCCTCGAAGGCATATGAATCACTGAGCTTGAAAAGTTTATCATAATGTTTCATATCTTGAGATGCAAGTACACCAGATGATTTTCTTTCCAGAACCCTTTCAATCATCCCCTTTTTTAAGAGTAATCTCTTCATTTAATGACAAGCAACAGTTTGCTCCTCCAGGTTATGATAATAACCTTTTTGATACATTAGTCAGACTTAGGAGACAGCTAAACTGTCACTTGCTGCTGGATATGCTGTAACTTGGAGTGTAAGGTTACCTGATTATTAACTAAGCCAATTCGTGGTAGAACAAGTAGCATTAATTTGAGTGGAAGTGCTTAGTAGTTGTTGCTAGCTGAGAAAGTTGTGTTCACTATACTAAGCACTTACTTTCCACATTATGAGAGCCTATGCTGCCTTTTGTTAGATCAAAAGGATAATATCTCTGCACTTTAATGGTAAATATATCCCTTTCCTTCATAACAACTCTATTCCTTTGATTATGAAATTGCTAAACACCTACACTGAAAGCAGGCTGGTACACATCCTTACTTCATAAAACCAAGCCATAACAAAAGCACTTCTTGAAAACATACTCACTGTTGATAAAAACGATGATGATAATAGTTAATATAAAGAAGCCTGTCTGCCAATCATCTGTGTTAATCTGTGTGAGCATCGTTGTCAAGGAGAAGAATATGACCATCAGTGTGAGCGAAACAATGAGCCTGAGTCGCTGTGGAAGCCTGGCAAGGTGAAATAAAGAGAATGGTATTTCAGAAGACAAAATAGTTTGTATTTCATTCTTGACTCTTCATGCCAAATCACATAACTCTAAGTATGGTGACAAAAGAACATTAGACTTACTTGTGACTGAAAATTGCATTGATAAACAGGAACAGAAAGTTGGGTATCTGGGAGAAGCAGACTTGCATGGGGGTGTACAACTTTTGCAATTCTGTCTCCTCAGCTGCGGTGTCATTGATGACTGATGTATTCCGGAACTTGTACTCCCAGTACTGTAAAATATGATGAAACCCAGGTTTGGAGTGATAATAAATTATTTCTTTATTGTAAGCAGAGCCATATGAACATCTGAGAGGGTCAAAACACCATTTTACCAGTAAATTGAGGTGTATCCATTGGGATATGCTCCCTCTGCTATCCACAAACAAGCACCACAGACTACTCCACAGTTCACCTTGATCATTTCATATGACCTCTGACTCAGCCCAATGATAGCACAGTGCCCATATACACAGTGTCTAGAAAAAAAGTCCACTCCCCATACATCTTAAAAAGGTGATGTACAGCTAAAATTTATTGTGGGTACAAACATGTAACACTCTCAGGGTGAAATCACCATACATGTGGCTACTGAGACTAGTGTTTCTAATGGTGTGAGCACCAGCAACCCACCTAAGTGTGCCTCAGGCTCTCTTGAGGGAACTATGTTCATCTTTTACTCTTCCAGGCTGTCACTACATTTTGGGGATTTTGCTTCTGGGCACTGTATTACTTCCATTTGTGCTTCAAAATGGTTGGCTCTTACCTTTCTAAGAATGTGAAAGCCTGAATTCTTGCCTGGCAGCAAGAAAATGTGGGTACGTGTGAGATAACTAGGCACACTGGACACTCACAACATACAATCAGGCAGCTGCTTCCTGCAATACCTCATCAGTGCCTTGTGTCATCCAGGAGATCAAGATCCTATAGATTTAAAATATAGACCTAGAATACCTCAGGAACCTTGCCAGCTCCATGCCTAGATGTCTGCAGATGGTAACTGAGGCCAAAGTAGAGATAACAAAGTAATAAAATGTAAGTGCGACATCGCCTTTGAAAATGTATGGGAGAGGCAGACAAGGTCTTTTGCAGACACTGTACCTGACTACTCCAATTCAATCTATCCAATGCATGCATTCATCTACTGGCCACTGATAACTGTACCTCAGAGCTGTTACTGTCTGAAAAAAGAGAGAGAGAGAAAAAAAGAAAAGTTTTCTGATATGGAAAGATAGGAAGAAAGGGAAGGGAAAATAAATATATGCTCAGAGGGTTCTGCCTAAGGAAGAGAAATGGTTTATAAGAATTATCAAAAACTTTAATAATTTTAGCCTTAACAGCTATTTCAGGCTTCATTTGTCTGATCTCACTTGTAATAATGGAAAAAACTAGTGGGCAAGTGCTTAATTTGCAGAGGCAAAGTAATCTTTTTTTTTTTAACAATATTACTTATGGACACAGCCCTGTTACCATATGAAGCATACAAACAAAGGAAAACCTAATGAAACCTAAAGAAAGGGCTTAGCCTTAATGACAACTGAGCCCTCTACTGGGCCATTCTCTTTTGATGGTGGCAAACTCAAAGCCACATAAGGATGGTCAACCAGGTCCAAACAAAGGAACCATCAAAGGTATCTGTTGAAAGCTACAGACCCATTCTGTTCATCTCAACTAATAAGAGCTTCCTTAACCATGAAAGGACAGAGCTAATACAATTTAGGTGGGTTCTCAAGCCATAAGGTTATTGAAAAATTAGAAGTTACAAGAAAAGAAGAGAAAAAAATCAACGCTATGTGTTCCTATAGAGAGGTGTGTCCCTTGTGCTTGACTTAATGTTGGTTTGCTGACATTTGATGACATTTCTATTTTTTGTTTCTTGTCTGCCATCACTAATGGATAACTGATACACTGAGGACTTTTCCCAGTAATTGCAGTTCAACACTCATGTTGCCCTGTCTTCTTATCCTTGTATATATGTACCATGTCTTCACACACACACACACACACACAAACACACTCTCTCTCTCTCTCTCTCTCTCTTTCTCTCTCTCTCTCTCTCTCTCTCTCTAGCCTTTGCTACCCATTCTACTGCCCAGCCTCTATGGGAAGATAAGCAACTGGGTGGACTGTGGCCCAGCTGCTGCAACAAGGAACTGACCCTATGCAGGTTTCATCCAGGCAGGCTCTGCATGCATGACGGTCAGTAATGCTAACACTATATCACAATGGTCCTCATCATGTCATCTGTACAAATGACATCCTAGGATTCTTTCTTGGTGCTAATTACAGTTGCTTGTGACATATGACACCTCTTTGTACCAATAAAGTTCATCTCTCAGTTCAAATGATGGCAGGAAAAGGCAAACCATACAATAAAGGCTAGAGTACTGATACTGTCTGCCATACTAGTGTTATCATGTTATATGAGTAACTTACACCCCAGGATTTTTTTCTGTGGCTTATCAGAGTTGCATGTGATATAAGGTATCTCTTCATACCAATACAAGTGCACCTCCCAGTTTTAATAAAGACAGAAAAAAGCAAACCATACAAGTACGGCTAGTTACTTGAAGGTTGAGAGTGCTAAGGCAGAAACCACTATGTATACATTATGGGCTTTAGTTGACAGCCCTGGTAGTGAAAAGATAAACAACTCCTTAAGCCAAAAACAGGAATGTACTTTGCTAATAAAAGCTCAAAGGAGCTCTGAAGACCAAACACATGTTCTCCAAAGTCTTTGAAAGTTCTTCTTACTCTCACTTTCTCAGATACTTCGAATCCCTCTTCCTTCTGATCACCAATATAGCTTTCTGGGTTTATGAGATTTATGTTCATCTGGGGTTAATAGGGTGAGAATGGATTTCTGTGGGGATGTAGATACTCTGCTTTGAATTAGCCAGTGTTCTAATTGTGTGATGTAATGTTGCATGTTTGTTGGTGCTTGATTAGTGTCAGGGTGTTGTGATTTGACTGGGAGGTTGTCAACATATGAAACAACTTTTACAGTGTAATCTGAAGAAGGTGTTGGAAGGTTGTGTAGGAAGAAATTGAAAAAGGCTGGAGAAAGCAATTTCTTCCTGGGCAACTCTACTGTTGAGTTTAAGGGTTTGGGAAATGAAGCCCTTTCTAATGACTCTGGTATGTTAGCCAGCTATTGAATTGGTTAACCACCTTTTGCCAGTTTTGTGAAGGATGGTGGCAAGTATCTTTTGATTGAGGATGTATTGGGAGACAATGTCAAATGCTTTGTTGATATATAATGCCATTAGTACAGAGTGTGTGTGTGTGTGTGTGTGTGTGTGCGCGTGCGCGCATGCGTGCGTGCATGTGTGTGTGTGTGGGGGGGGGGGGGGCAGTTGGGTGAAGCCAGGGCTGTGATGGTAGCTTTTTTTTTGTTGTTGTTACAGAGTGACCACCATTAGTTAGTGAAGGAAGGGTATGGGTGCTTGAATAAAATTATGGTTATTAAGTTTAGCAGGGCAGTGGTACAGGCTGGTTAGTGAGTGAGTTTTAATGGAGAGAACTTAATGGAGGTGAAGTGTTTTATATACCTGGGAGTGGACATGCCAGCAGGGATAGAAGTTATGTAAGACATGGAGAAGGTGTGAATGTGGATTTGCTGTCAGCAACACACAAGTAGGTGAGGCATGGAGAAAACTAACTGGGCCAGGAAGGGAAATGTGATGAACATGATCTTGGCTCATTATAACACCATCACCAACCTTATTGATACCTGGGTGGTGGTACTTCCCTTCCGGATTTGTGGGATGATTTTCAGCAACCCATGTGTATAGATAAAATTAAAATGATAATACATGAATTAATCTACCTATCAATTATCTACAAAATCAGTGTCCTGTATTGCTTTTAAAAATAACTAAAAACTAATGAACCTAGAAAGGGCCATAATCTTGCTGACTGGAGAAGTTCAAATTGTCTTATTCAAAATCTGAGTAAATGTCACACTTTGTCACACATGGTATTCTCATTCTGATGCATAATTACTCCATATTGAAAATCTATCAGACTATATCATTCTGACACATTGTGAAAACAAGTTACCTTCTCAGAAGAGATGAATAAAGAAATAATCAAGTCTAATATGTGAGCAGTAATAAAGGGAGCATGAAATGCAAGTTATCATCTGTGCAATTACAAAAGGAACAGAAACAAGAGTTACCGTCTGTGCTGTGATGAAAAAATTCCATGGCAACAGTGTACCCAGGCCCAGGAACAAGAAGCACACGTACACCACACTGCCCCTGTAATGTTCATCAAAATGGTGAGATGCTACTTAATACGTGAATCCAAACTTTTTGAAATTAGATACTAAATACTCTGAAAAAACTTTCAGTACTCATTTGCAAAAGACAAATCAGTTTATTGTGTGGTATATTTACCTAAGAGATAGATGAATGGTTTACATAGGTGGTCAGTTTGGTATGCTAAACTAATCACACTAAGCAAGTGCTTTTTGTATAAGCTTTCCTATACTGAAATTACTTTCCATGTCTAATAAGTTATATAATTACTATCAAGGAACTCCACTCTAAGTACTGTAGTGTACACCTTTCATAGGCACCAAAGTTTTGCAACTATTAGCTTAGCTATCAACATTTATATCTAGTATAATCATACCTTCTACCAAACAGGGTGGTGCATGCACATCTCGAAGTTCCTAAATGCTGGCGCTCCTTACCAGCCATAAATTCCTTTACTCTGTCCTCTGACCTGATGTCTTGATCATGTCTATCCCCTCTTTCCTTTCACCTTGATTATACACATTTTCTCAGTATCATCTTCCATCACCAACCCTCACAATGTGACCAAACCATCAACTCTTCACTCTCACAACCACACATTCACGTAATCCATAGCACACTAAAATACTGCATCTAAATGTTCACTTTATATTGCACATCAAACCTCAGACAAGCCATCTCTACTGTTTTTAATGAGTAATTTTTGATATAATTTCTATCCTGCACAACAAAGTATACTGAACTATACCTTCTACCAAGCACCATAAAACCTGTAAACTCACGTCTTCCTGACAGCATTTTCCAAGGCACCTGTAACATTCTTAATTTTCATGAACCTCTTACATACCTATACATCTACTCTCCCATATTCAATAAGAACACTCCCTAAAGACTTGGAGATCCAAAGCCTTTCTAAACTCTTTATCATCCAGTGAGAGGTCATTTTGATTTCCCTTCCTCATACCATCACAACCTCCAACTTCTTCACCTTATAGCCTATTTTAGACAGATCAGACAGATATCTCCACTAATTTCTCATGCCACTACCTTCCTATGCACTCCATCCAATGAAATATTAAAAACGGCAACTTACTCTGCTTACCTCAGTTGTAACCTCTAAGAACCTACCCATCCCCTGAGCAGAGCTTACACAAGCTTCTGACTTTGTATAAAAAATTCTCAATCAAAATTGGCCTCCCTAACTCCATAAATTTTCAATATATTTTAGAACATTCTCTTCGGCATCCTATTTAATGCTTTCTCAAAGTCTATGAATGCTACTTATGGATGTATATCAATTATTATTATTTTCATTATCATATAACCCCAGGACCCCTCCTCCAGGGAGTTCCTGCTGTGACAAGGCTGCACTAAAATCAGCAGCAGGGAAAGGGTGGACTCCTTTAGTGAGGAGTTCTTCATCAAAATTTGTATTCAGATGATACAACCTCAACATTAAAAAAACTTTCGTCCACAGCATAATCATAAGCATGTGGAGTCTGGCAAAACACACACACACACACACACACACACACACACATATCTGCAGAAACTTCACTTCACCGTGAAGAAATGAACGCTGACACACCACTGGAGAAATTGAAAAGGGACGCCACGCGCCC
>JAYMFT010297941.1:0-10282 GCA_038088735.1 Panulirus argus | reverse complement strand
ATCTGAGCCTTCGAGGAGGATGAGCACTCCCTGCCTGGCTCCTTCTTCTGTTTCCCTTTTTAGAAATTGAAAATTCACGAAGGGGAGGGTTTCCAGCCCCCTGCTCCTGCCCCTTTTAGTCACCTTCTACGACACGCAGGGAATACGGGGGAAGTATTCTTACACCCCTGTCCCTAGGGGATAAAAAAATTATCTACCAAATATTTGAAATGGACAGTGGGTGTCACTAAAACTGATTCAGAGCCCATGTTAAAGCAGGTTCACCAACACTACCATTATAGACATGGTTATACACTATAAGTACATGATATTAATGTACATGCAGTTAATTTTGTAACCCTCTCACTACTAATGGTGTTTCATGAGTTGTGGTACTAGTGCTCTAAGCATCATATGACAAGCTATTGTACTCTTCTTCCATGTGTCATATGATGCTTTACTGGCTCCCAACATCATTTAAAAACACAGTTGATGTTTGCTGTCCCTAGTTACTTATAAAGGTCACTAGTAGCCTACCACCACAGATGGAGAGATATCACACATCTGTCACCCACAGACTGTTCAAGCAAGTGCACATAGGTCATCTTAACATGATACCAGATTTACATGCCCACCACTGTAGTCATTTTTGGAATAAAAGTAACAATTTAACTTGTATTAGTGTTTACATTTTTATGTAAATAAGATTAGTTTTTCAATTATTCATGTAAATAAAATTGTGCCCATGTAAATGATATGTATTGTGAAATCATGCCTGAAAACATGATAAAGTGTTTAATAAGTGTATGTAAAATGAAAGCCCACTTAAAAAAAATGGAATTATTGTATGCTTATATGGATAAGGAGCATCCATGTCATCAGCCAAAGTCTTAGCCAATCCACTCAACACTCTCCAACACCAACAAAGAGTAAAGTATATTACTTTTTTGGTAATTTTCTTCAATATATGAAAAAGAAAAGGATTTTTCTCGTGGAACACTGGAGGGGGTAATTTTTCAGGAACTGCACATTTAAAGTGTTAATATCTACTTATTTGTTGTATGTGATTTTATGTCACTTAACTTTACAAGAACAACATCTGAGATCAACTAGAATTTAGAGTGATAATAGCCATCTCTAAAGGCCCCATTTAAAGCACTTTTTTCTATCTTTCATTACACAGTTAACTAGAACTTTCACCTTTTAAGCCCAAAATTAATAGGGATCTTTCCTGTCCTTAAGAAACACTCAGGCTAAATATTCATGAAATTCACCTTCCTAAGCTTGAACTATTGCACAAAAACATATCTCCAAAATGAATACAACAATGACTTTGACCTTTACCCATTTGATCCCAAAATCTAGAGAACTTGCTTTCCTCCAAGGTATCTTCATGGCAAATTTTAATGAAAACAGACAGGGGGGTTTTGCAGTCATCCTGCAGAAACTAAATTGCAGTTAGACAGAAAACTGATTAACTATAATGCATCCTAAAACTTTACATTGCAGGGTCATCACTAATTCCATTACTGCCCTTCCAGACTCTTGGACAGTCAGGGGAATGATGGTGGTTGCGATGGTAACACGGGTAATGATGGTGGTGGCAAAAGATGAGACAGGTTTATCAAAACTGACTGTAGAGATGCTGACAGAAATACTGGCAGAGATGGTGAAAAAGGTGGTGGCATACACAGCAACAAGAAGTAATAGCAGAGGTGGTGGCATATGGGGTAACAGGTGATGATAGTGATGTTGACAAAATGGTGGCAGATGTGGTGGAAGGGGTGGTGATTGTGGCTTTGGCTTAGGGGTTAAAAGAGGTGGTGATAGTGGTAGTGGTAAAGAGAGTGGCAAAGGTGGTAGAATACGTGGTGGCTAAGGAGGATGAATGAGGTGGTGGTAGAGGTGGTGGCAGGATGGTGGTAGTAAAGTGGATGATATAGTGGAGGCAGAGGGCTAGGAGAGATGGTGGTAGTGCTGTTGGCAAGTGGGGTGGCAGAGGTGGTGACAGAGGAGGTGGCAGGGCTGATGGGAAGAGTGGTGGTGGCAAAGGGGAGTAGATGAAACTTTGATGTTTTCATTAATTAGGCATGTGCAATACTAGGAAAGCCCTTTGAAAAAAAAAGTATGGTAATGACCCTGAACTTTAACTTCTTGAGCTCAATATTAAATTGGACCTTCCCTGCCCCATCCAGTAGGACTGAAGTTACTGTCCAGAATAAAAATCACTGAAAAGTGTAGCAATGACCATGAACATTGACCTTTGGACCTCCAAATCAATAGGGACCTTTCTTATAATTAGTATTTGTGTGTTACAGGGGGAGAATTTTACACTTATGTTGCCCTATCTCTTAACCTTGTATGTATATATTCTCATAGACATACATCCTAGCTTACTTCCTAACGGAAACACTCATGTTGATGTTGTGTTGATGAAACTCACCCCATTGAATTATTGCACAAAAACAAAGCCATCTTTAAAATCAAACAAGTACAATAGTGACTTTGTCCTCTGACCACTGACCCCAAAGTCAAGATAGGTCTCTTTGATTGCCTCCTAAGTACAGGTTGTACCTCTCAAATCTGGCAACTTTGAGACCTAGCCATTGCCAGACCACAGAAGATGCAGGAAAACAGAAATTGACCCCAGAGGGGAACCCCATGTGTAAACATATGCCCGACCCCTAGTCTTGACAGCTCATTCCACATACACATTGCTGAGTTATCAAAGGTAGAACATAGCTTAAAACATTCAAGAAAAAGTTTAGTTGTTATCTACCCTTTTTTATTACCACAGGAGATAGGTGGAAGAGTTTTCATCCCTCTAAAGGCCCTCCGGTGAACACTCTTACCAATTACCATCAGCTTGGTTTTATGTGTTTCTGCAGCATTGCTGCAGCCAAGAATTGTTACCTTTCTTTGGAATCCTTATCCCAAGATGGAGAATCCTCAGTATCTTTCGCAAGGGTTTTTTGTGGCACGTGATACCAATACTGGGCAGATTCGTCCGCATCATACACTCATTCTGGGGCTAAGTTTTCCGCCACCACTATCTGTACAAATTCATCCACAAACTTTGTTGCAGCTTCCGTGTCAACACTACACTTTTCACCGCACACTCTATGTACTGAAATGCCATGTCTCCACTTAAACTTGTGTAACCATCCTTGCAAATATTCACAGTCATAGTCTAGCTTTAGTTCTCTATGAAAAACTTTGGCCTGCACAATACACCTTCATTACATCAAAGCTTAAACCACTTCATAAGTATATTGTCTAACTCTGAACTCCTGGCATCTTTCAAAGTTTTCTGAAACTTTAAACTTTTCTGGCTTTCATTTTCAGAAAAAACTTATAAATCTGCTCCTTTTGTTTCTTTTAGTCATACACAGTTGATGATCCAATCTCATAATACTCACACAAAGTCTTTAGAGAAGTTCCTTTATCTAATTTTTTCAGTAACTCCATCTTTTCAAGCATCAATAATGATTTATGCTTATGCTTATTAGCACTATCACCATCTTCTGCTCCTCTTGATCTCTTGGATAACCTCCTGAAGGGCAAAAACACAGTTGAATATAAAAAATTCACAGGACGGTTAACTAGCTCAGCTGCGGTGTAAACAGATTTTGGTGCCTTAGCACTGCTAACAGCGCCACCCTGGAGGCAGATCCACAAACTAATGGCAGCAGATTCAAATCATGCCGGACCATGGGAGTTGCCAGACCACAGAGCGCCAGATTAGAGAGGTACAACCTGTATCTTCCTACAAAATTTTAATTGAATTCAAGAATGGAGTTTACAGCAATCCTTCAGAAACTAAATTGTGGACTGATGGACAAATGGGAAAAGATAATTACTATGAGACACCTTAAAACTAATTACATATGCATGCTTTAATTTATTTGCATACACCAGCATAGATAGCATAATATGATACCAGTTCAGATACTAAGTGGTGAAGCAGGAATTTGTAGTTAGATCTGGGGTAAAGTTATCAAAAATCTTAGCACCACTAGCACTGGCCATGATGATAAATTATATCACTCGATTCAGCCCTTCCCACTCCTATGTAAGTTGTTTTTTCCTCAAGTCCTGACAAACGAACCAACTCCTGACTGTTCCCAGAAAACTGCAAGCAAAAGGCCTAACTTAGATATGATTGTTCATATGACCTTACTTAGGAGCCCAGTCACACCAGCTTGAATTATTCAAAAATGACTATCACACGTTTACTTCCCCAAAATATTTTGCCAGTTCTGGTAACAAATACATTTGATTTACCCATCTTCTCTCAAGGAATAATTTGAGTGCCCACTCTGATAGTTGCTAACTGCATAAAATCCACCCACCTCTGTGATGGACATCAGTAACTTTTGTCTTGGCCATAGTTAATTCCTAGATATCATGCTCCTGGGTAGAAAAATACTCTCTCAGGCCTCTCTACCTGTATGTGACAAGACAGATCGTTAAATAACTGAAGCTTTTTTATGCATCTCACTAAAAGGATCATGTTCATACTGAGCAGCTCAAACCTCATCAATGGAGGCAAGAGACAATTTCACCTGCTGTGTAATTCTTGAGATCAAAGAAATTAGGCAATTCATCTGGTATACTTAATGCATGTTACAACTACAGCAGTAATCACCCTTCTCTATGAAAGCTTTCAAGTTGTTTTATGTACTGTATCATATAATTCTCACAATTAAAAGACCAATATATGCTTCATCCTTATGAGTTGTGGACAGGATATACGCTACTGTCAATACTATCTGGTGGCAGTGGTGATGTCAGTGGCAACAGTGTCAATGGTAAAGGTACAACAGCAACATCCAGGGCCAAATGGACCTATAGTCTCTGGATGTTACTGTTCCATAGAACTTTTTTTTTTTTTCTTTTCTTTTTTTTTTTTTTTTTCCACACAGAACTAAACGCACATTATAAAACAGATGCTGTTGAGTGGGCTCAAACCACAATTCATCGGCCTTCCAATCCACCTCTTATGAAGAGGTTAGAAGCCCCCTCACTATGCCAGTACATATCTTCCTTACTTCTGTTTTCCTCAACTACTGTCTATACCATTTAGCCCAATTGGGAGGTCTTATATTTTTTCCTGTATTTATTCAATGGGCTTATGTTCTTTGGTGGGCCTAGGGCAGCAACAACAGTTACAATGGCAGCAACACTAGCAGAGATAGTACAGACAGCAGTTTGTGTGAGTGGCTGGTGGAAGTGTGTGTGTATTATGGTTATTGTTTTCAACTGTTTCAAGGCTGCAACTGACCACATAGGATTGCTTTTTAGAGAGACAGATAATGTACTGAAGGGTACTGAGCCTGCCATGTCTGGTTCTCAGAATAAATCTTTTGTTCTTTGAACCTTGCCAAGAGAGAAAAATACTTATGTTTTTATGAAGGCTATTCCAGTACATACAACTTTCAAAAAAGCATGTGTTGTGTTACATTTGATAAAATTGCCTACAGTTTAAGGACAAATTTTGTAAGATTTTCAAGATTTTCATTGGACCTTTATGACCAATTCTAGTTCAAATCCTGGAAAATAAAACATTGATATGAGTTTTGCAGTAAAACTAAAATGATCAGCAAAGAATGGATGGGGATTTAGGTAAAGAAATATGTAATTTTGAACTGACATATTCATCCTACCTGACCAGGTAGCAAATATTGCATGTTTGCTTGGGATGTTTTTATTAAATGATATCTGGTACTCCTCACACACCTTCCGGATCCATGATGAAAACAAGTAAAGACAAGCTCCAAGAGGAATTCCTCCCTCCACTTGTTCTTGGGTAATACCTACAAGTAAACAAGCACTTAATAGCATTCCAAGGGATGCAACATCAAGCCTGATTAATTTCCTAAAAACCATGGGGTCATATGATCAATGAATGTATCTAAATAAGTGTAAAATAGCTATACTTGCCCAATATCTACAGAAATTTTCTTAAAATGCATCTTTGAAAACTTTAAGATGTATAAGTGTATAAAAACATAGACACAAGTATACAGAAAAAGTCTTTATCCTATGTTTTCTTAAGTAGGAACCATGTTATATGATCAAGTGATTACCTATTTGGGTATGGGGAGGAGTTTTCCAACCCTTGAATGCTCTCTAATATCTCATACAACCTCTTAAATTTATGTATGCTGTTTGCATTAACCATGTCCTCAATCAGTCTTTTCCATTCACTCACCACTCTTATATATGAATGTGTGTACATTCTTATTCAAAAGTTTCTTATGTAATTTCATGTCATGTCCTCTGATTAATCTATCCCTGCATTTCCCAACAAACTGTCCACTGACCTTAATTATAGGTTCTGATCAGGTCTCCACTCACTCCTCTCTTCCAAGGTTGGTATTTTTAAAGCCTTCAGTCTCTCCCTGTAAATTAGCTCTCCTAATTCTGGTACTATGTTACCTTCCTCTGTATCTGCTCTACGAGTTCTTTATGCTTCTTTAGATGCAATGATCAAACCTGAGAAGCATATTCTAGCTTTGACCTAATGTAGGCTAAGATTAGCTTGCTATATATTTTTTTATCCATAATTTGAAAGCTATCCTGATATTTGCCAGAAGACAGTTTGTCTCCTTAACTATTCTCCTAATATGGGACTTTAGTAACAGGTTAAGGGTGATGTCTACTCCCAAGTTTCCTGTTGGCTAATAGTCACATTAAGACTGTCTTTCACTTTGTCCTATCCTCATTACTTTACACTTGCTCAGGTTGAATTTCAACCATCATTCAGACCAACTTTGGAGTCTGTTTAGGTCCCCTTATATGATGATGCAATCTTCCTCACTTTTCAGTTCAAGTATGAATCCATACTTTCATACAACTGTTTTATTATCATTATGTTCTAACCATCATTATGCCATTAACTCTTGCTTAGTACAAGTTATTACATGCAGTGAATACAGGGCAAGGAAATATTCAATACTTATCCCATTAAATTTTATGAACTGTAAATTATGTACATATAAATTCAACCAAATACACCAGAGTGGAATTTAAAGAAATAAAGAACACATAGCCTCACCATGCACCATAACGCTAAACCCTACCCTACTGCCACACAATCCTATTTGAACTTTTTAGAGTCTGCATGCTAGCGCTGTTGTGATTCTACAAGATGTACAAGGCAGTGCAGTCAAGGGGGGGGGGGTGGAGATGGGATGGGATTGGTGCCAGTTTTTGAGCTCATTACCCCTTCTACCCACCTCCATTAAATTTCAGTGGGATAATTCAAAGTTTGTATATTAGAAAAGTCTCATCATTACCTGAATGAGGTACATAAACATCTTTTCTCTTTACTACATAAGCAGTCTACTCATTCCCTTCTCAATAACCCTTCCCCTACCAGCATCAATTAGGACAGGTAAAGTTTTGTGTACAAATGCAAACTATAGCTGTCTATAAACAGGGATTAATACTCCTCACACCAACCCAAAATCAAGAGGGGTTGTCTTCTCCCTGAGGGTAGTCCACCTATGAAGTTTCATGTCTTTAGACACAAAGCTACTTCACTTACCTTGGGAATGCTATTTACATATAGAATCATCATGGCCTTCTTCTTAGACCTTATGATCGCAAAATCAATGAAGGTCTTCCCCTCCCCATGGGTAGTCTGCCTACAAGTGTCAACGATCTAGGTACAAAATGCAATTTACATTATGGGATCACTGACCTTGACCTCTGGCCTTTTGATCCCAAAATCAATAAGGGTATGTGTAGCTACCAAAGGGAAGGCTGATGATATCATCCAAGTGGTTGCTTCTGATTGGTTGAGAGCAGATTTGATCTTCGAGCAAGCTGTTGTAGATGCCTAATGGTCATTTACAAAGATTGAGAGAAAGCTGGGGCATTCACACCTAATACAAGGCTGTGTTCTGACCCATATGTTTATAGGGAATTTCTTACGTTCAAAGAAAATCACCTGGCACTTGGTTTAGGAAATGTGGTGTTGATATGTGTATTTATGATTGTTCAGAGACTTTGAGTCCCTAAGCAAGTACTAATACCAATAAAAAGGTGCTGAAAATGTATACAGTAATGTGTACAAAATCATAAAACATTAATAGTTTGTATAAAAGAATATTCATATATTATTACACTTGATCACTGTTTCCTGTGTTACCAAGGTAGCACCAGGAAACAGACGGAGAAAAATCCATCCACCCACATACACACATATACATATATATATATACATGCACATATATGCACAATACATACATATACATAACAACATATACATATATGCATACATATACATGCACATGCATATACACATGTACATACTCATACTTTTCTCACCTCCATCCATTCCTGACGCCACCCCACCCCACAGTAAATAGTCTTACCACCCCGTGTCTGCAAGGTAGCACCAGGAAACAGACTAAAAAGGCCACATTCACTCACACTCAGTCTCAAGCTGTCATGTGTAATGCACCAAAACCTTAGCTCCCTATCCACATCTAGGCCCCACAGACCTTTCCATGATTTACCCCAGACGTTTCACAAGCCCTGGTTCAGTCCATGATTTACCCCAGACGTTTCACACGCCCTGGTTCAGTCCACTTACAGCACGTCGACCCCAGTGTACCATTTCTCTCTATTCCGTGCACACCTTTCACCCTCCTGCTTGTTCAGGCCCCGACTGCTCAAAATCCCTTTCACTCCATCCTTCCACCTCCAATTTGGTCTCCCACGTCTCCTTGTTCCCTCCACCTCTGAAACATATATCTTCTTTGTCAACCTTTCTTCACTCATATGTTCTATATGTCCAAACCATTTCAACACACCCTCATCTGCTCTCTCAACCACACTCTTTTTATTTCCACACATCTCTCTTACCCTTTCATTACTTACTTGATCAAATCACCTCACACCATATATTGTCCTCTAAAATTTCATTTCCAACACATCCACCCTCCTCCACACAACCCTACCTGTAGCCCATACCTCACAACCACATAATATTGTTGGAACTATTATTCCTTCAAACATACCCATTTTTGCTCTCTGAGATAATGTTCTCTTTCCACATATTCTTCATCACTCCTAGAACCTTCGCACGCTCCCCAACCGTGTGACTCAATTCTACTTCCATGGTTCTATTCACTGCCAAGTCCACTCCCAGATATCTAAAGCTCCTCACTTCCTCCAGTTTTTCTCCATTCAAACTTAATCACAACTAACTTGTCCCTCAAACCTGCTGAACCTAACAACCTTACTTTTATTCACATTTACTCGCAACTTTCTCTTTTCACACACTCTGCCAAACTCGGTCACCATTTTCTGTAGTTTCTCACTTGAATCAGCCACCAGTGCTGTATCATCGGCAAAAAACAACTGACTCACTTCCCAAGCCCTCTCATCTCTAACAGGCTGTATACTCGCCCCTCTCTCCAAGATTCTTGCATTTACCTCCCTTATCTCCCAATTCATAAACATATTAAACAACCATGGTGACATCACACACCCCTGCCACAGACCGACCTTCACTGGGAACCACTCACTCTCCTCTCTTCCTCCTCTTAAACATGCCTCCCACCCTTGATAAAAACTCCTCACTGCTTCTAACAGCTTACCTCTCACACCATATATTCTTAAGACCTCCCACAAAGCATCTCTATCAACCCTATCATATGCCTTCTCCTGATCCATAAATGCTGCATACGAATCCATCTGTTTTTCTTAGTATATCTCAAACACATTCTTCAAAGCAAACACCTGATCCACAAATCCTCTAACACTTCTGAAGCCACACTGCTCCTCCCCAGTCTGATGCTCAGGACATGCCTTCATCCTCTCAATCAGTACCCTTACATACATTTTACCAGATATACTCAACAAACTTATGCCTCTGTAGTTTGAACACACCTTTACCCTCCTTTGTCTTTATACAGTGACACTGTATATGCATTCCACCAATCCTCAGGCACCTCACCATGATCCATACATACACCGAATATCCTTACCAACCAATTAACAACAGTCACCCCCTTTCTTAATAAATTCAACTACAATAACATTCACTCCTGCCACCTTGCCGCACTTCATCTTTCGCATGGCTTTCACCTCCTTTTCTCTCTTCACCAAAACACTATCCATGACTTCCTCAATTCGCATACACCCCAACCAAAACACCCCACATCTGCTGTTCTATAATTAAAAACACTCAACAATCCTTCAAAATACTCACTCCATCTCCTCCTCACTTCATCACTACCTGTTATCACTTCCCCTTTGGCCCCATTAATCAATGTTCCCATTTGCT
>JAYMFT010297930.1:0-10283 GCA_038088735.1 Panulirus argus | reverse complement strand
TAGCTGTGTATATATATATATATATATATATATATATATATATATATATATATATATATATATATCTTTCTGAATTTGTTTATCTTTCCGCCGTGATGTTCCTGGTTAGGTCCTGAGCCTGTCCCTAGTCTAGCCATGACGTAAACACACAAGACCTTTTGCTTGTCAACTGCAAACAGAAATAACGGGTGACAACAGGCAAGCGCAGCGCGAAGTTAGCACAAAGCAGTTCACGTGCAGCAAACTGGTCTTATTGTAGCGATTGTTGCTAGATTCTTGTCCCAGGATTCGCTATGACCCACCCCTTGTGCTTCTGATTGTCCTATTGTGTATTCATATCCTTATTTGTCCATTTACTTATTTCTCCTTTATTCTCTACAAATAAGATCACAAGGGATAAACTGCTAGCTTTAGCGTGAGAGTGGACACTCTGGACCGTTTAATAATGCTAAAAAATTACTGCTTGTTTGACATTAGCAACATTATATCACCCGATTGAAAATGTGTTTGCTTCGCTCATCTTTAATGTTCGTAATATCCACCCTACCATCTCTTCTTTTTCACAGATTTGACAGTATCTTGGTCGTGTATGCCAAAAGGGGAGGTCACCTGACGTTATCTCTCCAAGGTCTCCGGAATGTCTCACTGACGAATTCGGTTTGTGACCTGATCTCTTCGTTCCCCTCCGTAGCGGAAGGAGTTGATCCTCCTCTGAACGCCAAGTGATTTTACGAAGGCTATTTGTAAGACTTAATCGATATCAAGGTTTAAAATGTCCTCAGGTCATGATATTGTCTCACTAGCTCTGACTTACATCCACCACAGGATGATACAGAGTGTTGTGGGTGATGCTATCAGCGCCAGATGTGAGGTCGACCTTCTTGGAAAACTGGCACAATTCCCTGGTACGGACGTAACCAGTCAAGGCTGTGGGGTTTGTTCAGTGAGCCATTCATGGTTTTAATTCTCAGAGAATTATGGCTCTACCTTCCTAATTTCCCGGTTATTATCTATGTGAGCGTTTTGTTTGTCATCACATTTCTCAATCACATTTCCGGCTCAAACTTTCAGTTTCTGTGAATACTTTCGTACATGGCTTGTTATCACAGTGATAAACTTGTATACAGACGATGCGATCGAGTGGTTACAGTACTCTACAGGAGATTCAGCGTCCTGGGATCGGGCCTCGGGCTAGGGCGGAAGCTTTATAGGTATAATCCCACCCCCTACAGAGCCCCTCCTCTATAAGACCATCACAAGTGGTATTGGGTCCCAGGTTTCGAGAGGCGTGGGGATCCATCGGGTGGGGAGGGCGGAGGCCTTTGAAAGTGACCCAACTCAACGGAGATCAGCGTCGCCCGCATCACACAATTTCCATCTTTTGCCAAGATATGACCCGTCCTCTGTCTTCTCATCCTGACCATCGCATAATATCGCATCGAGACGGACGGACAGTGGCCGAGTGTGTGTGTGTGTGTGTGTGTGTGTGTGTGTGTGTGTGTGTGTGAGTGTGTGTGTGTTGAGGTGGGGGAACACTAGTGAGCAGTGGGGCCCTGGAGCAGGTCCAGAACTGCCAAGTGATACAGCCATTAAAACGAGGAGACGCCGCGCAAGTTGCCGCCCACAACACTATCATCATCACAGATGATATAATCTCCGCAAATGAGGGTAATAATCTACGCAGAAATGGCTGGAGGGAGGGGGGGGGGAGGGGGAGGAGAGGACTGGAGGGAGGGGGGGGAGGGGAGGGGTCTTCTGGGGCGATACTGTGAACCTTTGCATCACATGGGCGTGGAAGCTGGCAAGTTTCTGACACTTTGAGTCTCTTCTGACCCCGCTGGCTGAGGAGACAATCATCATCACGTGCCCCGTCTGTACGTACAAGGACTGACGGGCAAGACGGACACCAACACAGATACGCCTAAGGCAAGGAATAAGAGCGACAGAGTTATGAATTCTAAAATATTGACGAGGAACGCAAACGAACAAGCAAGGTAAGCAAGCACAGAGGAGACCAAATGGTGACCAGAGTGCTACCACCTGGTCACACAAACGCACACACACACAAATACACACGCGCGCGCCAGAGCTTCAAAAACAGATAAACTTAGCCAGCTTCTTCTACACAGCCGACAGTCGTAGCCAATGCTCTTACATCACCTGGTGAAGAAGAACAACAAGAAAACACTGGTGCGAACAGACGGGGATATTTACGACTCTACAACTGGCCTGACGCCACAGTAATTGCTCCCTAAACCACCGGCAGAGTAGCCATGACAGCAGACAACCCCGCCGGCATGAGGACAAACAACATCTACAGCACCTGCATCCACAACAACACCTGGCTTGATTGGCAACACTACAAACCAAGCCGAGTGTTGCTCTGAGGCCGTGGTGGAATGTACCCAGACTGGTCAGAGGTGTTTCGCTGGTGCTCTGCGCCAAGTGTTCGGGATAGTGGGTGAGGGAGGAGGAGAGAGGGGTGGCTGGGTGAGGGGGGGGTGGGAGAGGGTGGCGATGAAAGGCACCCACACACTTGGCAGCACAACTGTAAACAATAATACACAGACGACAGGTGATGTGCTTCTAGCAGATGGGTGGGCAGTGACGGGCCACGTACCACCAGTGTCGGTGGGCACTGACGGACCACGTACTTACAGTGTAGGGGCCAGTGATTGGCAACGACGCCAACACCACACCATCATGAGTGGAGGTCACGCAGATCCTCACTTTACCCGGTGAGGGAGTGGGCCTGTAGAGCTCACCCACCAGTGAGACGCCCTCTGGACTCCACACAGAGTGTTGGGAGTGGGATCCACTGGTCCGACGAGAGTCAGGGAGACAGACAAGTTACTCAGCAGACGACGCGTCAGGGGGGGGGGGAGAGAGAGAGAGAGAGAGAGAGAGAGAGAGAGAGAGAGAGAGAGAGAGACTTCCTGCCACACAGTGTTACACGCCCAGGGTTTGTTACCTTCCTTCCACACACACACACACACACACACACACACACACACCATGTCACCTCCCGCAGACCCGTGCTGAATACCTCCACGCGTCCCCAGCCTTCAGCAAAACTTCACTGTCTCTCTAAAGACCTGAATTCCATCTCCTTCCTGAGTTTTCTCGTGGCCCGAGGTTGAACTGAATACTTACACGTCTTGTTAAAATTCTCGAGGGCCGAAGTATTTTTTAAGAAATATTTCCTTGTTTTAATAAACTTGTTTGAGCAACAGTGTGGTGAATAGTTCCTTGTTCTCCCAGAGTCCCCGAGAGCCAGGGGCAAGGGCCCAGAGACTTCGGACCTTACTAAGCTTGTCGGGTAGTTGTGGACTGGCCAAGTGGATCTTACGTCCCTCTTTGCACTGGTGGTGCCGCTCCTTCCTCTTCCTCAACCCCACGTTACAACACTCGTGTAACACTACACCGCCTCTGGCAACACACACTGATGTATGGAACACCACTTGGAGGTCTTAGTCCCCTCAGTTTCCATTGGCTAACGCCAACGTTCGCTACGGGACGCGGGAAAGTACTTAGTTCACCAGTGCTGTGTGTGTGTAGGAGACACATACCCGTAGCGTCATGAAGAACACCATCCACTACTACTCGGCTGGGAGGAACATCACGCACAGTGTAATGCTTCTGTCTCGATCACTGTGCAATTTTCCCTGTCCGGTCGTGACGCACTTGACCGGTATCCGTCACTCCGCACCCGTCCAGGGTAGACAGCCGGGAACATCTTCATCCCATCTGGTCTCCTCTACTTGTCTTTCGCCCAGCTGTCGTATAAACACGACAGCGACAGCAGCCAGGGATACACACACACACACACACACACACACACAGGGCGGCTCCAGGAACCCGCCCCAAACAGTACGTGTAGTTGGTGTTATCGATTGTCGAGGCGTGGAGTAGTTGTGGTTCTTTGTCTGGTGATGTTGGTGCTGGTGCCTCAGAGACGGCTGGGCTAACCCACCAACACACACACACACACATTCTATCTCTGCTAAAACCCACAGGAATATATATATTTTCACTCTCACCAATGCAATCACCCTCTATGAGTTCACGAGCTGGTCACCAGGCACTTTGCTATACCAGCTAGACACAAGGCACCGTTCTATACCACCGCACAACAGCTGGTCACCAAGAACTGTGCCACATTTGCCGGTCACTCAGGCACCGTGCTGTGCCATCTGGTCATCGAGCTCCGTGCCATAGCAGCTGGTCACCAGGAAGTGCCACATCGGGTGATCACCAAGCACTGTAACCGCCCAAACGTACCCTCCTCTACATACTTGAATCTCTAGCCACATCAATGGGTTTCTTCACATATCTTTTTTTCTTCTCTCATGAAAAAAAAAAAAGGTAATTTCTTGAGGAAGTTTGTAGCTGGTTGCCATGGCAACATCTCATGACCATAAAACCCCCCTGCCCCCCCCCTAGAGTTACAAGGCATTAACCCCTGACGGGACATGGGTCTCTCCCCCCTCCCCTCCCTTTGCCCCCCTATGACTCACCAGGATGGGTCTCTTCCTCCTCCTCCTCCTCTTGGATTCTTTCACAGGAGATCAATAGTCAAGTGGGAGGGGAGTACATACGGGCATTAGTCAAGTCCGCTCTGTAGGAGGACCCGGGTCCTCTGACCTCCGTGTGGGGGAAGGTCTTCAGGAGGTGTCGAGCGATGACATCCATCTAATATTATTCAATCAATTAATCTAAAGTGTTCATTTGTCGGAATATACTTAGACAAAGTATTTTGGTGACAGCATGGGTGAAGGGGTCAATGGCTAGGGAGGGGGGGGGGGTTAGGGCAAATATAGATCGTGCATGCGAGCACAATACGCCATCAGTTGTGGGCAGGTGTGGCGGAGCAAGTGTTGTGTTGTGTGGGTGTGTGGGGGTGGGGGAGAGGGAGTGGCAGTCCATGGGGTGTGTGGGTGGGGTCGGGTGTGTGTGGGTGGGCGTGGTGCCACGACCCTTTGTTCCTCTCTCTCTCTCTCTCTCTCTTTCTTTCTCTCTCTCTCGACCCCACAAACGTCAGGACTGTCTAGCTAACAGGAGGAGGGGGGGTAGGGTGACGGAGGAGGGGGAGGGGGTAGATGGGGGGGGGGGAAAGGAAAGAAGTGTCGACTCCTTAAAGGTGGAGGACGCGTTGAACGCTGGCCCTGAACGCCGCCGCTGGCTCTCAACGTCCCCCCCCCCCACGCACGTGTCAGCGTTCAAACTCCACCCCCTTCCCCCCACCACCAGCACCGTGTATATATATGTATATATATATGCACCGAGCGAGCAATACACGAGTGAGAAGTATCCATCGCAGGGAGGGGTATGGAAGTACTTCTCAGAACTGTACCCCAGATTACGGTTGTATATCTGTACGAGTCACTGTATATATAGAGAGACATCGATGGGGAAACTGGAGACAATCATCTCGCTGTACAAGAAAAAACATTCTCGGCTGAAACAAAAGACTGTGCGAGGGGGGAGACTAAGTGGGTAGCGAGGGGAGACAGCGTCATCGGGAGCCGGTGTCTCCTGTCTCGGGAGCGAGACGGGGGAGACGAACTAGCCCCAACGCCCACCTCAAACCCGCCCCCGGAAATTAATACGGGTGGTGACGAGTGCATGCATCACAATCTTGATCAGTGAACGAAAACCATATTTTTTTCTTCTTCTCTTTCTTGCTAAGCGTCACACGACAACCCGACGACAACAGGGGGAGCAGAAAGCTACTTAAAGAGAGAGAGAGAGAGAGAGAGAGAGAGAGAGAGAGAGAGAGAGAGAGACTGTTAGTGGTTCTGGTGATTCCGCCTGCTTCACAGTCATCTCGGTCTGGCTCAGAGATGCGTTGTTGCCTCTGTGATCAATCAGGCTGTTTGAGGCTGTGGCCATTACGGCTGTGTCTTCGTTACTGCCTGGCTGGTCTGGTGTGTTTCCCCAACGGTATTTGTCCACTGGGGGTTTAAGTGTCTCCATCAGTCGGTCCATAAAAACTAAAGTCTCCACCAGGCGTTCGTAAAAATGTCTCCATCTAGCGTCCATAAAAATTTCTCCTTCATTCGGTCCATAAAAACGTCTCCATCTGGCGGTCCATAAAGATGTCTCCAGTCGGTCCGGTAAAGTCTCCATCAAGCGTCTATAAAAATGTCTCCATCAGTCGGTCCGTAAAAATGTACGTGAACCAAATGATCTCACATTAAGTACGAAGATTTTCCAAAGCTGGCAGATGGGGACCGTAGAGTTGCAGCGGCCCCCCAAACGTGCACCGCGGGAGTACAGAGGTGAAGAAGGTCGCTCGGTTGATCCCTAGTTTCGTAACGAGCAGATCCCACCTAGGAACAGTGAACCTGGCGAAAAAAAAATCCAAGGCATTCCTTAGTCGCAAGGTTGTAACGCGCCATGAGACTGTATTTGCTTCCCTTCACTATAGTTTCCCAGATCGAGTTTAGCACAAATATGGACTCGTCTCTCGCACACAATACCACGCCTGGTACAACAGACAGTCCCATCTGTTGAAGATAAAGAAAGGTTTTCAACAGAAACTTTCGACATTTTTGGTTGCGGAAAAATAGTGCAATATTTGATGGAGAACCAATTCGATTACCTCCCACCAGGATCCAAAAATCAAAAGGACCATCGAGATATTACGAAACACCTCCGGTAAAATTATTTCAGAGAGGCAGAGAGTCGGGCAGCAACACGGAGCAGGGTACACCGGGGTGGCGTGGCCTGTGTACCGTGCCAAGCAATGAGCAGGGCAAGGCATCAACACTCGACAAAGTACCCTGAGGACGCCCGTGTACCGTGCCAAGAGGGAAGTGAACATGGGTCTCCCGCTTCCGACCAGACCAACCTAACAACAGCCGACTTGTGCAGGTATGCGTGCGGGCCGCCGCCTCCAACAGGCAAATTAACCGAAGAGAGCCACCGTGGTAGTCCTGCTACAGGCAGGCAGGCCGAGCGAGCCATGGGGGCGGAGGAGGAGGACACCCGGAGCAGTGGACGGGGGGACTCCGCACGGCAACCGCGGTAAGCGGCCTCGCGTCTCCACCGCCGACGGTATAATGAAGCCAAAGGGGTCCACATTTGTACGTTGCCAAGGGAGAGAGAGAGAGAGAGAGAGAGAGAGAGAGAGAGAGAGAGAGGTTGACCTACCCATGGACACGAACCACCAAAGAAACTTTTGCCTTTAAAGGTAGGGCTAGTGCGTAGCGCTCTACCACGAGAGACTGGTAGGAATGGCATCAACGAAACAAGAGGATGTGAACCGGGTGTGTGTGTGTGTGTCTAGGGGGGTGATGGGGTGGTAAGGGGTGGAGGTTGGGGGTAAGTTGAGGTTCTTGCTGCGATGAGAGGTAATCATGGGTGTGTTGAGGGCCATAAGAACGGCTGTATATCACACGCCACACCCTCCCAGGGAGCCGCCATTGGGCAGGGAGCTGGACTAGGCAGGGCCCTCTCTCTCTCTCTCAATCCTCGCCCTCTACCATTTCCATTTCCCACAAGCGTCGGTTTCATGGCGCAGACCAGAACAGTTGTGTCTTTAATACTGTGTCTGCGTCACTCGGCCCTCACCGGATATGACTACCGCAAGGCTAAATATACTGCCGTTTCCACAGGGTTCCTTCTGTATTCTTAACAGCTCAGATCTCCCCACTTATACACCTGCAGTATACATTATCATCATCGTATCAAAAAAGTAGTATACCGTATCTCGTTTTCCGTTGAGAGTGCAGCACAGGAAACAACATTTTCTGACACACGGCTGATATGTATTTTTTGGAAAATGTCAATATATAAACAAATAAATCGTATATTACTAACTACCACACAAAAATACAAAATAAATAACTATTATTATAAAATATGCAAAATACATTATGTAAATTATGTAAAATACACTATGCAGATATGCAAAATACATTACTCATAAAATGTTTATTTTGAATATAAACAAAATGCGTGGAACTCTAATGAATCATTGCAAAGTGTTGGCTGGAAATTTAATCCTGGTACCGAGATTGTCTTCGAACCCGTTCCATAGTGTTCGAACCAGTCCGATACGGCGTTCGAGCTGGTCTGATTGATACGTGTCTAAGCCGGTTCAAATACAGTGTTTGAAGCCGGTCCGATACGGCGTTCGAGCCTGTCCCCACCAGACAGTGTTCGGAGCGGTCTGTAACGCAGTAAACACAGAAAAGGGCGTCACAGGAGGCCGTTCGACCTTCACAACCGCATCGTCTATCTCGACTCATTTCCTGCGAGAAACGCCACACTGACAGACTGGCTGGCTGGCTGGCTCGGGACACGTCCCTTGGGGATGGGGGGGAAGAGCCAGCCCTCTGGCGGTACTGGAGACGGTCGAGACTCCCCTGTGGTGGAAAGATGAGACGAAACGAGACGAGAGAGAGAGAGAGAGAGAGTATGTGTGCGTATGTGAGCGTGTTGCGTGACATGGCCGGGGTGGGAGGGTGGGCGGGTGGGTGGGTGGTAGAGGGCTATGCAGTCATCTTCGCTGTTTCCTTAATTAATCCCTTAAGGACAGACGGTGTAAGACACTTGACCACGACGGTTCAACGACACCCGTCGTGCCCCAAGGGTCGTACCATCGTGCCCCGAGGGTCGTATCATGTCTTGCTAAGGAAGGCTGATGTTCTTCTATGAGGAACTCCGTCGGTAGCTCCTTGCCTCCTCCCTCACACCCTAAGACGTGGATGTGGACGTGGCTGACTACCCGGGCATGCAAGTACGCCACCTGGGCGATGCATGAGAAGGTATCGCCTCACTGTCCCTTTGCGACTACGTAATGCGCCTGACCATTGACCTCTCTCTCTCTCTCTCTCTCTCTCTCTCTCTCTCTCTCTCTCTCAATATCTTCATGCAACAGGAACGGGTTGTTTATAAAAAGCTCTTTATTACTCACAAGTTATCTGAATTATGCAAGAGACAGCCAGAGCTTCCCTCTTTGGTATCAGATGTACTTCTCTAGCCACACACACACACACACAGTATTTCTGCAGTGCACATGCACTGCTGCCTTCCCCCCCCCTCTCTCCCCCCACCTCAATACCCTTCCCATAATCCCCCCCCCCCACACACACACACACAACCAGTACCCGGCCAGGCATACCAGGAACCAAGACCAGTTTTTGTTGGCAACACCGTTTTTACTGGGCGGCCTCGGAGACTGTGGTGGTGGTGGTAGGTGGTGGCCGAGAGTGTGGCTGGTGGAGGACACTAGCAGGATAGGCGAGGAAGAGCAGGAAGAGGGAGGAAGCCGTTAGAGGAATACGCACTTGTACGTGCGTTTGGCAAATACTGACATCCGTGTTATTATTCCTGAGGGTGGTGGTGTGTGTTACGGTACGGCACTGCGTACCTGCTGCCCTACGCACACACACACACACACACATAGTATGGAAGCCATGGAGAGATTCGCCACATCTAGAACCCGGGATCTCCCAACACCTCACCATATATACTGCCCCCTTACTTTATAAATCAGTTTTCGTCGTCTGTAAACTTGATATATATCTACTGACACTTGTCGACTACGAGATTTATGCAGTCATGGGCCTCAGGGTAAACAATGAAAGTATCACTACTTTTTCCCCTACTTAAATGAGATGTCATCTAAGTGTTCAGAGAGTTGTAGTATCTACGTGTGAGGCAAAGGAGGTAGGTGGCATGGTTAAGCCTTCCCTTCCCCCAGGCAGGGAGGATAGGTAGGTGATGACAAGGGAGGTGCCAAGGACGACTTGCACTACCGCTTATTGGATGAGCACGGAATGCACAGCAGGGTAGCCTCTGACTGCGGCGGGAATCAAATCTAAGGACAAGGCAGGGCAGGGCAGGGCAGGGCAGGGCAAGCGAGAGCCAACTGCCGCTGCAGTAGCCACCACCACTACCCCATCACGATCTCCGCTCCCTGTTTGACGTTGTGTCTCTGCCCAGACTGCTGGTCCGGGAGCCACTTCCTCCTCCTACTGCCCGGCTGCACATCTGCGTGTCTCCCTCTCTAAACCCCCTCCCCCTCCCCTTCCTCAAGGACCCTCACCATGAAACAAACTCGTACACTTCAGGGATCCTGTTCCCCTGCAACGCATGCTCTTGATCCTCTCGCGCTTAAAAAATCCGGTCTCCTGGCGGCCTTGTACAGAACGATACACCCTACGCCTCACACCTGGCAGTTCGGTCGTCGCGCTCGATCAACTCGATATCATATATATATATATATATATATATATATATATATATATATATATATATATATATATAGAGAG
>JAYMFT010297919.1:0-10283 GCA_038088735.1 Panulirus argus | reverse complement strand
AAAAAAAATACACACACACACACACACACACACACATATATATATATATATATATATATATATATATATATTATATATTATTATTATTATATTATTATTATATATATATATATATATATATATATGTTTATTTATATATACAGATACTGTTTATTTATATCTCTGATGCCTGTTTGCTCTAGAAACTCTCATGGAAGGGTTGGCCACAGCAAAAGAATCTCATTACATGCCTCCCTTGAATACACCACTCCACACATTCTTCCACCATTTCTCTCCCTTCAGTACTCTTCCAGTTTATATTCCCATATCACAGGTTGTCTTCCTCTCACACCAACCTCTGTAATCTCACTGATCATACTATCATACACCTGTCATACACTGTCCTTGTGAACTATCCATCTTGCACTCTTTCCACATACCCAAACCATCTCAAAGCATTATGTTTAACCCACTCTATGACTCCACTATTCATTTCCTTTGCATTCCCTGCATATCAGATCTCATACACCCCCTCATTTCTTTCTTCATTTCACTTAGTCATACCACATGCTCCTTTCAAATAGCTCATTTCAACAGCCTGGATTATTGACCCCTGTGTCTCATTCCACGTCCATGTTTAGCCCGCTTAGGTCAGGGTCAGGAGGAGCATGCTGTCCATTAGTCCTTTCTTCATTTCTGTGCATACACCACTGCCCTTCGTTATTCTAGTAAGGGACCCAATGACTTCTAAACTCTACTGCTTTCTTTCTTCTTCCATATCATCAACCTTACTTAAGATAGCTCCTAAATACTTAGTTTCTCTCTTCTCATCCAGTCTTTCTCCCCCCCTTATCTGTAACACAGTTTAGTACACTTTCTTCTTTCACTCTATATGGTTTTACAGATTTTATTCTTTCACTCTGTTCCCTTTTAAACACCATTACTTTACTTGTACTCGCATTTACCTTCAGTTGCTTACACTTACATCATACAACACATTTACAACCCTCTGCAACTCTTCTTCACTCTCAGCAAACAAAACAGTATATCTGCAAATAGGCTTTTCACCACTCTCCATCTCTGCACCATTTTTCCCTGGTTTTACTTTCAACTCTCTTATTGTTCCATCCATATATATGTTAAAAAGCCTGGTGACATCACAGAGCCTTGCTTCACACCCAAATGTATACCAACATTTTTGCTTAATTCTCCATCCGCTCTTACACATGCATTTGCGACAGTATAGAAGGCTTTCGCACCATACATTTATCCCCCTACCCCATATATCCTTAACACATCCTCTAAAGCATTCCATTTGACTCTGCTACACACTTTTTTCAGATCTGTAAAAGCTTCATACAACTTCTTACCTTTCTTTAGATACTTTTCTACATTCATTTTCACCACAAAAACCTGATCCACATCTTCCTTACCTTTCCTAAAACCCCCCTTGCTCCTCAGTCACTTTAATTACTCTTATCATTCGACACTTTTTTATACACTTTTCTTGGTATACTTAACAGACTTATTCCTTTATAATTGTTACGTACATCCTTAGCACCTTTTCCTTTGAGTGAGGAATAATAATAGCTTTCACCCAGTCCTCAGGCAAAACCTTCTGTTTCCATGCTAGATTACATATTAAATGCATCCACTCTATCACACTTTCATCACTTCAGCTGTAATCTCATCCACTCTTGGTGAATTTCTTACCTTCAACTTTATTATTGCTTTTTTTTCACCTCCATTTTTGCTATAGGCCCCTGCATTTGTATCCTTTCCTTCCATCCTCCATACATTCATCAGTTCTTTGAAATACTGTTTCTGTCTATCTATATCTCTGATCCCATTTCCTCCAGGAACTTCCATCAAGGGGTGGTCATGGCAAAAGGGTCTCAATGTATCTCAGTCCATATATGCTTCCCTCACATACACCATTTTATGCATTCTTCCACTGTTTCTCTCTCTCTAGTATTCCTCCACCCTATTTGCCCATGTCACAGGTAGTCTTGCACTCAGACCAACCCCTTTAATTGTACTATCATATGCTCTCCTTGTAAACTCCAAGTCTTGCATTCTTTCCACATGCCCAAACCACCTCAGAGTATTATGTTTCACCCATGTACCTGGTTGTAGTTATTGGGAGAAACATGAGAGCGTAGAGAGTTTCAAAGCTTCCAGGTGTAGGGAAAGCAACACATCAGAATGACCCACCCTTGGAATGCCAATGGCCACACAGTGATCTGTGATGCAGCAGCTTGCTGAGTACTATGTTGTCTAGCTAGTGGTGAGGGCACACAAGCAGCTAGCTCTTGGGAGCAAAAATCAAAGTAAATCCTATAGCAGAGGGAAGGTGAATCAAGTGGATCAAGTTTTAAAGTTAACCTGGGAGAGTTTATAAGTTGCAGCATTTTTGGTTCATCTCTGTCAAGTAAGGATGCAGAGCTAAAACCACTCCAGATGTAAGAGCAGTAATCCATACAAGGACAGATCAATCCTTTGTATAAACAAAGCAGCTGTTCAGAGGATAAGAAGTTTTGACATGTAAATGGGATTCCCAGTTTCTTAGAGGTAGACTTAGCTATTTCTGTAATGTAGGGTTTCCAAGATAGAGTGTATGTTACATTAATACTCAGTATGTTCTTTTGAGTCAAGTGGTGGAATTACAGAATTGTCACAGGATAAAGGGAGAGTTGTGAGGAGTTTTCAGTAGAGATATAGGTAGAAACGAGGTCTTAGAGGCATTAAACTTAACAAGATTTCAACTTCCCCACTGACAAATCCTGTCCAAGTCTGAATTTATTGAGGAAATTGTGTTGAGATGCAATGCAGATCGAGTGTGAGAACAAGGAGCAGCATTGAAGAGTGTAGAGGAATGTGAGCTCAGTTGTCAACATATGAGTGCATTTGGTTATTTGTGGAAGAGAGGAAATAGTTGATAAAAGGAGAAAAAGTGTAGGGGACAGGACAGAACCTAAGATACTGGTGTTGGTGCAGAATGTAAGGGAGGCTGATCCAAAGAGCATGGAGATAGATTGGTCAGAAAGGGAGCTAGATATGAGGGAGCAAATTGAGGAAGGGGAGCCAAAAGAGGAAGGCTTTGGGATTAGACCATGATGTCACACCATGTCAGAAGCTTTGGATATGTGAAGGGCAACCACACAGGATTCCCCAAAAATTTTTAGGGATGATGACCGGATAGGAAAGAATATCACCAGTGGATCTTGCCTTACGGAAACCATACAGATGATCAAAGAGAAGACTGTGAGAGTCAATATGTCTGAGGATATGGAAATTGAGGAAGGATTAAAAGACTTTGGAAGTGGTAAATGTCAAAGCAACAGGATGGTAGTTTGAGGGGTTAGAATGGTCACCCTTCTTAGGGATAGGATGTACTAACACTTGCTTCCAAGCAGAAGGAGAGTTCTGCTTTGTAAACAGAAACAGAACAGATGAGCAAGCACAGGTGTAATTTAGAGGCACACTCTATGAGTACATGGCAATTGATGTCATCAGGACCATAAGCCTTGCTTGTGTCTAGAGAAATGCTTTTCTGACAGTTGGAAATGAGATTACAGGGAGGGGCATAGGATTAGTAAGAGGAGCATCAGGGGGCGAGGGAATGTTAGAATCTTCCAAGGTGGAGTTAGGGGAGAAACAGGAACCAAACAGAGTTGTTGTGTCTATAGGAGAGATAGCTATTGTACCATTAGAATGGAAAAGTGAAGGGAAGATAGAGTGACAGAAGTTGTAGACCTTGGATGACGAGGAGAGGTTATCACACTTCCTTTGAATAAAGGAACACTTTGCCTAACAGATAACATACTTGCAATGATTATGTGCAGTGATAAATGCTGGATAGAAGTCGGAGGGAGAAGAGTTTTTCCAAGCCCAATATGCCTGATCTCTTGCCTGAATGGCCTTAGAACAGGAATGGTTGAACTAATTTTTGGAAGAATTGGTCGTCATGGAGGAAAATGGGATAAAAGCTTCCATTCCTAAAATAATAATCTCTGCTATGCGTTTGGCGGAGACAGAAGCATTACCACAAAAGAGACTGTAATTTACTCAAGGAAAGTCAGAAAAGAATTTGTAATTTACTCAAGGAAAGTCAGAAAAGAATTTTCGCAAGTTATTCCAGTCAGCTTTGTTGAGATGCCAGTAATTATTCTTAGAAGGGGCTGCTGGATAGGAGAGGTGTTGTTCAAATAGACGCGTTTATGAGAGTGTAGTCAGAGGAACCAACTGGGGGTAAGATTGTGTAGTTACAGTGGGTGGAGTAGAGGTGAAAAATAGATCCAGAATATTAGGAAAATGGTCGTAGTGATCAGGAATATGGGGAGGGTGGGAGATAATTTGCTTAAGATCATTGAGAATGAAGAACGTGAGGGCTTTAAAAAAAGAGATAGCATCGAATAGCAGGAATTCAACCATTCCTTAAGGTGAATGTTAAAATCCCCAAAGTAATAAGTATCAATTGAATTCAGTGTGTCTCATATAGATTGATGAAATAAGGTGCAAATATTTGTTAAATTTAATTGATTAGCTCATTTTTTTCCTGTTCCTTGATTTATCTCTCTATTTTTCTTTTCAGGTTACAAAATGTGATACTTGAATATATTTTTTATTTATTTTTATTTAGTTCATTACACTTATTTTGTTGATTTTGTTATGTACTATCATAGAAAAGAAGATATGGAAATATGAAGAAAGTTATTATCCCAGTCAGTGGAGGAAATATGCCTCCTCTAGTGATGATGGGGGCACAGCCAACTAAACAAATTATTACAAATCCTGTGCAACCAGTACTTGTAAAAGCCAGTAATCCTGTGACCAGTTCTTCAAAGATGAACATCCAACCTGTATCAATAAATCACATTAGTAGTCCTTCAAAAACGAGTCCCCAGCCTATATTGCTGCAAATGAGTTCAAACTCAAACAGTATGTCCAATATGCGCTTAGTGCAGACTTCAACTGGGAAGAAGCTACTTCTGACCAATGTTGTAAATGCCTCTAAACCTTCAACAAGCAGGCAAGTTTTGTTAGTGCCCAGAAATTATAGTCAGCCTGCTTGCATATCCACTCAAGTAGCCATGTTATCAACTGAATCACAACCAGAATTCAATCCAGTGGTTGCTTCAAATGTTCCTCGCACAGTTATTCTTAAACCCACAGTAACTACTGAGAGATCTTCTCCCACTGCCAGCCAACCCATAATGTTGCAAGTTCCTGGGATAAATCAGCCAATTGTGGTCAGGCAAAGCTCCCAAGCTTCACCAGTAGACATAAAAAAGGAGCCACATACATCATTTCCTCAGATGATAACTGTACTTAGCAATTCAACTGCCACACCCACTACCACTTCCACTGTGACTGAACCCATTACTTCCACTGCTGCCTCATCTAGCCCATTGATGATTTTGAATGGTGGGACAACAACTTTTAAGGTAGTAGGAAAGCCTGTTCCTGTGAAACTTAATCCCAAACTTCAGAAAATAGCACCAAAGGCTCAGTTTATTGCAGGTACATTTTCACCACAGATTCCTATTCCTCCCCTTAAGAGTGTTGAAGAGACACATAAAGTGCTTCCTACCTGTCAGATCAAAAATGGAGTCTCAGCTAAACCCCCTGCCTACTTAAACATTCAAATTAAGGAAGAGCCTAAAGAGGCACCAGCCAATGAGACAGTGATTGTTGATGGTGTGAGTGTCAAGGAAGAGCATGGAGACCTACAAAGGGAACTAGAGGAGAAGCTTGAGGCTGTTTCAAGACCAGATACCATATTTGATGTCCCGATCAAAGAAGAACCTAAGGATGAGCAGAGTGAGTAACTTGATTCTTCATTTTTTTGTAGTAAAAATTAGTTGGTGGTTAGCAAATGTATGAGTGTAAGAAGTATGAAGATATTTATTTAGTGTTGTTGATGTTCAAGAGATATGAGTAAATCAGGTCTACCTTTGCAAATGTTTCTTTTTACATTTTCATTTCATGGCTATGCCCTGTTAGCAGAAGGGGGAGGAATACTTTAACACAAGGGGGGTTATGAAACAGTTTTACTTTACAATATAGGGTATCTCCACTTACATTCAACCACTTTGAACACCATATTACTTATGAGGCAAGTTAATGCTTGTTAATAGAAATCCAGCAGCTGTACATGATACTCAGCAAGCCATTATGTAGCATGATTACTTTGTGGCTGATAGCAACTCAAGAATAGGCTATTGTGATGTCTGTTTCTTTCCCCAGCTTCCCAGGCCCTCTCATCCCCAACAGACTGCATACTCGCAACTCTCACAAAGACTCTTGTATTTACCCCAATCTGAGCCTTCGAGGAGGATGAGCGCTCCATGCAAGGTTCCTTTTGTTTCCTGTTTTAGAAATTGAAATACAAGAAGGGAAGGTTTTGCAGGCCCCTGCTTCCACCCCCTTTAGTCATCTACAACATGTAGGGGATATGGAGATAGAATTCTTTCTCCCCTACCTCAATGATATGGCACAACAAATTGTCATATAAGTGGTTTTGCAAATGAAGAAATCAGATTAGATTTCAACCCTTGAAAAATGCTAGAATAATTAAAATACCTTAGAATGGTAAAGGAACCTTTGGTATAAATGAGGGACACCTGTATCAAATGTGCCTCATTATATTGGGAGTGGAGTATGTCTAATTACTGCTATCAGGTGCTTCACTATTTGGTGTTTCACTTATGCAGTATCCTTGAAAAGATAGTGGGGAAAAAAAAAAAAGAAATATGAGTATCCTTAAATAGTTAATGTGGACTCAAAAAAAAAAAAGTTTCAAAAATCACTTATGGCAGTATTAGGTGATTGCTTTGTTAAACAATTGTTGGCTAGTTATAGCCAGGAATGTATTTCTAATGAAAAGCAGTGATTACGTGCAGTGTTGATAGATGAATAGTAATTTAATTATTTTGCACCAAATTTCATTCATAATAAAGTTTATTTCAGTTTTTTATTATGGATTGCCCTGAAAAATTATGAGCCTAATTTTTTTTCTTTTAAACAGGTGAATTGTTGGCTAGGGATGAGCAGCTGCGACAGGTTCTTGGAGTGACAAACAAAATCAGACTACCTATACAACCGAGGTTTTACATCCGGACATCAGAGGGTAAATTAGTGTCTATTTCACCTGAAGAAGCTGAAGCTCTAGGACTAGATCATGAAGATAAAGTAGAAAATAATCAGAAAAAACTTTTGAAGGCTCTCACTGGTGTTAAGAGCACTGCACTCCAGAAGGCTATTGGGCAAGAAGATTTGAACAGCAAAATGAAATCACGAGAGCGAGATGTTAATATTCTGATCCCAGATGATGTCAATGTTAAAGACTTTGTAAGCTGCCATGTTCCACCTGGTGCTGAAAAAACAGCTGCATTAATGAGAAATCTTGGCAGCAAAAGAGTTGGCATGAACCTCAAAGGCATACTTACTCCAAAAAGCAACACAACAATAATTGGAGAATATACAGAGAATGAGCACCGATTTCTGAGGATTCGAATTGAAACAGAATCACAGGAACAAAATTTTTGTGACATTGCCATAACACCATTCAATTCCTATCGGTGTCCTTTTTGCACTAGAGACTTTAAAACAAAGGATCATATTATATCTCATATAAGAATACACACAGGGGAAAGACCATACCCTTGTGATGTCTGTGGCAAAAGGTATCGTCAAAGGATTGATATCATTCGTCACATGCGTATTCATACAGGTGAAAAGCCATTTACTTGTGGATTTTGCAATGCCTCCTTTAATCAAAAGTCCAATTTGCGATCCCATATGAGAATTCATACAGGAGAACGACCTGTTCAGTGTAGGGTATGTGGTAAAGGATTTTCTCGCAACACTCACTTAAAGCAACACATGAAGCTTCACACTGGGGAAAAACCATTCCAGTGTAGTGTATGCTTCCGTCCATTTCGCTTCAAGTCTGGTCTTCAAGCACATGAACGGATTCACTCAGGTCTGAAGCCTTATGCATGTAGCCTTTGTGGACGAACCTTCACACAGATAGTAGGATTGATACGTCATGAGCGTACTCATGTTGGTGAGAAACCCTTTCGTTGCCAGAGTTGTGGAAAGTCATTTGATAATCGTGAAAATCTTAAAGCCCATGTTATGAAACATACGAGTGAAAGGCCATTTTCTTGTGACTTGTGTGACAAAACCTTTACTGACCAAGCAGCATTACGATGTCACCGTAAGAAGTATCATTCAAATATGCTGATATGTGTTATATGTCTTCGGGAAGATTTCAAGGATCGCATAGAGCTGAGAGAACATCTTCGTGCTCATGAAAGAGAAAACTGGGAAGAAACCCCAGATGGAGACTTAGTGCCAGTCATACATAAGAGCAGTTCACAACATGTTATTAGTATAGATGACACAATGGAAAACTTAATTGACAACAGTGAGTTTGATGTAACAGAAGGAGCTTTGACTTTACAAAGTGAGGGTGCAGAAGAAATTCAGGTTGAGGTGGAGCTTGATCCAGATGACCCAATGGAAAATGAAGATAATACAATGGATGATGATGATGATAGTGAATATGAAGAGCATGAATTGCAAATAGAAGAAGCAGATCCTCTAGCTTGATATCTATGCAATTTCCAAAGAGTCCACATTAAATCCATTGAAATTTGCATATAATGCAAGGGAAATGAAATTAGCCACATAAATTAAAGTTGCAGAAATATGCAAGGCATTCATAATTTGGTCTTATTTAAAATTCCGAGATTTCATTTACATGATATTTTTATTTTATTAGTACAACTACTGTGTTCAGAGTCTAGTGGCTACTTCCAACTCTCTCAATGTGTGTAAACTTACTTTTTTAGGTATATATATATATATATTTTTTTTTTTTATACATATTTGCCATTTCCCAATATTGATTGAATTTTAACCCTCACAGTTTTAAAGTTAAGTTGTTTCCTTGTACATCCCATTTTTATGTATTTTGTTACTAGGGGGATATAAATCACATAGTGCCTTTTTGTGCCTTCAGTGTTTTTGATCTAGCTCATTATTGTTTACCTTTTGTACATTGTTACAATGGAGATGTAGACTGTATAACTTTTACAAACATAACTGATTTATTATTGTACTGCAAATCATGAGATCATGTACTAGATGTAGTTTTTTGACATGACCAGACCAACATTAGGGGAGAAAATATGCATGCTGTTGAACATAACTGGTTTAGTTTAAATAACCAGAGAGGGTTCCATTAATGTGGAATGTTAGTAAAAGTGAATTATTCTGGAAGACTTTAGAAATAGATTTTGTTATTGGTGATCTCTCAATAGCATTTTCAGATTTTGCTTATGTCAATTCTGTTTAGTTGGTTATTGAGATTGATTTAAATTTGGTGAAAGTTGAAACCAGTAAAATCTGTAGATATATATATCTCTCACTAAAATTTAAGATTTGAAAGTAATACAAGTATTATTTTAGACTTGTTTCTTATGAATCATAATAATCAAATGATAATTTATAGTTATCTTCTCATGTCAGAATCCAGTTTTAGTTAATGCATTAATTATTGATATTGCAAGACACTTTGCTGTCTGTTGACAATAAGTGTTTCAGTTGATATTTTATATTTACTTTTTGGTTGTTCACCCAAGTGCCTTGAAATCAAATGTGTGATGTAGAAAGGGATATAAAAATTTTAATGATAAGTCTATTAGATAATACTGATGGTGACAATTATTGTGTACAGCTACTACATTGTTGACAATGAATGAATATGTCAGTGGAAAGGGAAAATTAGTGTACATAGATAACCAGTTTTAGAAGTGTTTTACTTAACTGTAATGCTTGCAGATTATTGTACAACTTTATGAAGGTATATGTAATATTTTAATGGTATAATTACTGTAGTTCACTGTCAGATGATAAGAATATTTCTGGCTGATGCAAACCCATTACTAGTTAAGTACAGCTTATAGTTTTCAAACATTTATAGATTTGTTATTCTGCAGAAAAAAATCACTTGATAATACATTTTATAATGCATAGATTGTTTTTTGCTCTTGGTTGATTTTTTTTTTTTTAACACTGGGAGACATATCTGAGGAAGTATCAGTCTGTCTCAAAGTATTGTCTTCCATCCTTGTCATTATCTTCATAGCAAGTAGCCCCTTTGGTGTGTAGTGTTTAGGCAAAGAGCAGGTTGTTCGGAGGATTTTTTTAAGGAGTACCTTTTATATATATATATATATATATATATATATATATATATATATATATATATATATATATATTTTTTTTTTTTT
>JAYMFT010297918.1:0-23787 GCA_038088735.1 Panulirus argus | reverse complement strand
GAACAATTATTGTTGAGAGTGAAGGGTGTGTGAGAATTTTGTGTTGACATTTAAAATAGAAATCATGCACATGTGATATGTCTAATCTTATTTCATTTTATAGTGACATATGTCATGGCGAAACCAGGGCCCAATTATGGCGCTTTTTGGTGAAAAAGACCAGAAACATAGAGAAACTAATCGCAGCTCCCCTAGTACTTATACACCTTACTATTAAATGCAGGTAATCAATAAGAAGCGGGAAACATAAAAGCGACGAAATTTCCACAGCTTTACTGTTCGACGGAGAAAAAAGCATTCACAATGGTAAGCACTCATTTAGTTGGTCTTCATGCAGAAACTATGGCAATCAACTGCCACACACGAATGCAGGGACACATGCAGACAGATCACAAGAGCAAAGTCTAAAAAGTATCAATAGAACTGGGACAAGGAAGCAACATCATTACAGATAAAGAGAAATGATTGGAGGTACAGGATATCAAGTGGAAAGATTTAAAAGAAAAAATCGATTTTTAATAAATAACGACTGAATTGTCACCTAAAAGTTATCTCTATCTACATGTCATAGATGATATACCTCTACTTATTACAGCAACTTTACTCTGTTTATTGACATAGAAATACCTCGTTTTTATTATTTCTTACAGTAAGTAATAAAGAACCTCAAGCGTTATTGCTCCAGTTACTTTAGTAACAACATTTTTATTTGTACATTTGATATAGGAAGGTATCTGCAAATCAATGTTGTGAGAGTATTCATTAGCAAAGGCTAAGTGATCTCAAATTTAAATGAAAAGCTTCTCCTAGAAACGAAGATGATACTGGCACTAACAAGTACTATATGTTGAATATACTAACAAGTACTATATGTTGAATAAAGTGTTTGACTCTGAAGTGGTCGTGGTATATATTGATGTTGTAGCTCAAGTTAAGGAGTGACATAACAACCAGCAGGTGAAGGTGGTCTGGTACAGTTTTCCTGGTACAATGTATAGCTGCAAAAAGGTTCAATTTGTAGAGATGCTGGGCATCGTTTTCCGTACATCTCGCATGCTAAGCAAGCGCTCTACCATCTGAGCTACTTCCTCATGGCCCTGTAGGTGCCGGGGATCAAACCCGGGGCCTTTCATATGCAAAGCGAACGCTCTACCACTGAGCTACACCCTCTTCATATAAAGTACTACAACAGCTAAAGAAACTTTTCATTTTCCAAGGAAAATGACTGAAACCACATTCATACTTTATCGTCGTTGAGCTTTGAAAATTATATTGATACTAGGGGGAACTAAATATTCATCCAAGCTTTATAAAACATATCTATATTATAAAAAAAATAGTTGCAACCAATTAAGGAGTTAGCTGTAACAAGTTTAGTGTAAACATAAAAAAATTGCATGACTTGGGTACTGTCGACACACTTACCCTCAATATAGACAAGTATATATGAGGTATAAAAAGCGATATAGACCATCCTGACAGAAAAATAATTCTGTAGCTCTACTACACATGAAAAGGAAAAGTAAGAATAAGATACTCCACACTTGATCTTAAGAAACATTCATATTTATTGCTCTTGGATCAAGACTGGGAATTTTTTCTGAAATCTACATTAAACTCTATACTTGAGCAACACACATTTAGTTCTAAGAAAAATGCGTATAAGATCCTTTACGAAAGAAATACAAAAAAAAAATTGTCTGCATAAAGCATAGGTTTGTCTATTGTAATCATGTCAGACAAAGTGTTCGTTTTGTGTGGGAAAAGAACGGGATCAATTAACGTCACCTCCAGGGCCATGGCTATTTAGTTCAGATGGTGGAGCGCTCGCCTAGCATGCGAGAGGTACGGGGATCGATACCCCCCATCTACATAAACTAATCCCTTTTGCATTATGCATTGTACCAGACCAACTTCACGTGCTGTTTATGATGTGTGACATTAAAGTCACCGATAATATAGACAGGTTCAGAAGTCGTTAAAGTCAGGCACTAGTCTGGTAACATGATTCTTTCCTGGCAATGAGGAATATAGATGACTCCAATTTTTACCAGTATTACTATGGTCAGTATTTTTACTAAAATGGTAAAGGTGTCCTGAAACTCGTCAGGAAACTTTATGTTGCATGCCTCCTTTGACGCCTAAACCAATTTCTACATGTAGGTGCCGACAAAGATTGATTTGGTAGGTAGATTTAAATAGAGATAATTGATGGCTTGGAGGTCCCAAAGGTCATGGCTACTCAACGGAATGACGACTATTTGTTCAAGCATATTTTTGTGTCCTTGGTCTAAGCGCCTTTTAATCTAGTGTTGCCTTCAACATACATTTAAACATTGTACAACTTTGTTCCATATCTCAGCTGTACCTTCCACATTATCCTTTCCACTTGTCGCTTTCTCTGAAAAAAAGAAATGGAGCTCAGCGATCCACGAAAACGTGATAGGGAACTAACCTATCGGAAGCACCCTCATCGAGTAGTGCTGGTATTGTGTTCTTGCTTGGGCGGCTGTGTTGACCACTCAGATGTTCATATTCGTGCGCAACGGAGTTTCAAAGAGGCATATTCAGTCATGTGACTTGGCTTTGATGACAGTATCCCAATCCCCAAATAAATGGGATCTCTTTGAATCCCACTGCAAGGAGAATAGAGAATGTTCTATTGAAGTGTGTATTCAGTGCACTATATTCATGTTCATATACCTCCTCGTTAGAAATAAAGCTTTGTTAATTTGAGACTGACGGGAAATTATCTGTTCGGAACTTCCCACTCACGGATATGAGACCGAGGGCATTCCAATATTAATAATCAAATAAGCATCCCTCTTGTAGGGGTTCCATAATAGACCTCCCACTGAGAAAACTGTATTGTTGATAAGAGAGTAGGGAACAGGCTTTTCAGTGTCTGAGTAAATGAGAGCGAAGAAGAATTTCAAAGACTCTGGAAATAGAAGAAACGAGATCAATGAGACAAAAGGTGTAAGGGTTAAAGTGGTCATCTTTCTTCCGGATAGATAGCACCAGAGTTAGCTACTAAGAAAAAGAAATGTGTTTGTTTTTAGGCAGCAGTAAGACAGGCAAACAAATGAGTTACCTAGGTCAGGGGGACATTCCTTTGGGACTCAACAAAGTATGCTATCTGAGCTATATGCCTTTTCCATCTGGAACTGCTAGAGTTCCTGGAAGGCCCTACTCAAGAAAATATAGGAGATGATATAGGTTCAGTAGGAGGCGATATGAGATGACAAGAAGGAAAATCAATCGAAAATGAATAAGAAGAAAATAAAGTAGCGAAAGAGTAGTATTATCAGTAGGAAAGTTAGCTATAGACTGATCAGATTAGGAAAAAAGAGCAAATTTCTAATTACCGAAGTTACTAGAGATGTTTTCAATAAAGGACTAAAGAGATATGTCAGCATAAGACAAGTTTACATATTTCATACGTATAAAGGCGTGCTTGACTTGAGCAGCTATGCAGTGATTCCAAGAAAGAAAATGCGAAAATTTTCAGAAAAGCTAGGTCTATGGTTCTCTCTTTGATGGGTAAGGCATCAGAGAAAGAGCAATCAAATCATGACTATCGGGAAAAAGATCTGATAGATGGGGTATAGGACATTCTAGCCAAGTTAACCCCAACTATGCATCCAACACAACATGATGCTTCCAGGTCAGCAATTAATATTCATCCCAGGAGATGTTAGAAAGAAGCCGTGCAGGAATGACTGGGAAGTTCCCAAAAAAAGCCAAAGTTGGCGTTTCGAAGCGGGGACGAAGAATAGTTTTGTCCACTTTCAAGATATAGAATTAAGATTGTGATCAGAGAACCTTAACATGGCACAAATATTATAATCATATTGAGAGGGTTCATAGGTGGTCGTGAGGGTCAAAAACTCTTATTTGGTGTGTCTTTATCTGTTCTAGATTGTTAAGGAGGAATGAGGAAAGACCTTGGCTCCGCCGGCATATACACAGGTATAGCTTACGTAATTATTGTGATGCACAAAGAAATCCCCTACATGCAAGAATTCAGAGCTCGGATATGAAAAGAGTAATGTTTCGTGACAGGAAGTCATGTAGCCGAAGAATGCTACTTAACTGGGAGATATAGCTGGATATTTATGAAATTTAACGGGATAGTTGTAGAGGATACCGAAATTCTAAGACAAATGGCATAAAGATAGGAAACTAAAGATACACGAGGAAAGCAATGGCAGTTTTTATATCACATTAGTGGCAAACGCCACCTTTGAAGAAGAAACAACGGTAGATATCAAAATTAAGGGTCTGATGACGTAGAGGGGACGAAGCTTTGAACAGTTAGGGTGTAGGAAGAACAAAATCAGGATACAAGTGTGCTATAGAGAGAAGGTTATCTATGAGATCCATCTTTAGCAAAAATGAATAGAGCCACGTCGTGGAAGTGTCTTCGGAAGTTGGTCCCAGACGCGTGATGCCGGTCTAGGGAGTCCTGAAAACCATCCAACCCTCCTCCTTGACTGATGCCTCCGTTTTGACTCGGCACCGGAGAATCTAAAAGGTGTTGTAATATCTTTCAAAACAAGAGAGAATTATTGGAACAATTATTGTTGAGAGTGAAGGGTGTGTGAGAATTTTGTGTTGACATTTAAAATAGAAATCATGCACATGTGATGTGTCAAATCTTATTTCATTTTACAGTGACAGATATGTCATGGCGAAACCAGGGCCCAATTATTGCGCTTTTTGGTGAAAAAGACCAGAAAAATAGAGAGACTAATCGCAGTTCCACTGGTACTTACACACCTGACTCTTAAAAGCAGGTAAGCAATAGGAAGTGGGGAACATAAAAACGACGAAATATCCACAGCTTTACTGTTTTGAGAGAGAAAAAAGCAGTCATAATGGAAGGTGCTCATTTATTGGTCTTCATGCAGAAACTATTTGCAATCAACTGCCAGACACGAATGCTGGGACACATGCAGACAGATCACAAAAGCAGAGGCTAAAAAGTACCAATAGAATTGGGACAAGTAGGCAACATCATTACAGATAGAGAGGATTCATTGGAGGTACAGGATACCAAGTGGAAGGATTTAAGAAAAAAAATCGACTTTTAATAAACAACAACTGAATTGTTACCTAAAAGTTACCTCTATCTATATGTCATAGATGATATACCTCTACTTATTACAGCAACTTTACTCTGTTTATTGACATGAAATACCTCAGTTTTGCTATTTCTTACAATAAGTAATAAAGAACCTCAAGCATTATTGCTCCAGTTACTTAAATGATAACATTTTTATTTGCACATTTGATATAGGAAGGTATTTATAAATCATTGTTGTGAGAGTATTCATTAGATAAGGCTAAGTGATCTCAAATTTAAATGAAATGCTTCACCTAGAAACAACGTTGATACTGGCACCAACGAGTATTATATGTTGAATAAAGTGTTTGACTCTGAACTGGTCGTGGTATATATTGTTGTTGTAGCTGGTCAAGGTAAGGAGTGACAACAACCAGCAGGTGAAGGTGGCCTGGTACTGTTTTCCTGGTACAGTGTATAGCTGCAAAAAGGTTCAGTTTGTGGAGATGCTGGGCATCGTTCTCCGTACCTCTCGCATGCTAAGCGAGCTCTCTACCATCTGAGCTACTTCCCCATGGCCCTGGAGGTGCCGAGGATCAAACCAGGGGCCTTTCACATGCAAAGCGAACGCTCTACCACTGAACTACACCCCCTTCATATAAATTACTACAGCAGCTAAAGAAACTTTTCATTTTCCAAGGAAAATGACTGAAACCTCTTTCATACTTTATCGTCGTTAAGCTTAGAAAATTATATTGATACTAGGGGGAAACTAAATATTCATCCAAGCTATATAAAACATATCTATATTCTTAAAAAAAATTTGCAATCAATTAGGGAGTTAGCTGTAACAAGTTTAGCGTAAATATAAAAAAATATATGACTTAGGTACTATCGACAAACTTACCCTTAATATAGACAAGTATATATGAGGTATAAAAAGCGATATGGACCATACGGACAGAAAAATAATTCTGTAGCTCTACGACATATGAAAAGGAAATTTAAGAATAAGAAATTCCACACTTGATCTTAAGAAACATTTATACTTATTGCTCTTGGATCAAGACTGGGAATTTCTTCTGAAATCTACATTATACTCTATATTTGAACAACACACATTTAGTTCTAAGAAAAATGCGTACAAGATCCTTTACGAATGTAATACAAAGAATTTTTATCTACATAAAGCATAGGTTTGTCTATTGTAATCAAGTCAGTGACAGAGTGTCCGTTTTGTGTGGGAAAGGAACGGGATCTATTAACGTCACCTCCAGGGCCATGGCTATTTAGTTCAGAGGGTGGAGCGCTTGCTTAGCATGCGAGAGGTACGGGGATCGATACCCCCCATCTACATAAACTAATCGTTTTTGCATTATGCATTGTACCAGAACAACTTCATGTGCTGTTTATCATGTGTGATATTAAGGTCACCGATAATATAGACAGGTTCAGAAGTCGTTAAAGTCAGGCACTACTCTGGTAACATAATTCTTTCCTTGCAATGTGGTATATAGATGACTCCAATTTTTACCAGTATTACTATGGTCAGGCAAACAAATGAGTTACCTATGTCAGGGGGACATTCCTTTAGGACTCAACAAAGTATGCTATCTGAGCAATATGCCTTTTCCCTCTGGAACTGCTAGAGTCCCTGGAAGGCCTTACTCAAGAAAATGTAAGAGATGATATAGGTTCAGTAGGAGGAGATATGAGATGACAAGAAGCGCAATCAATCGAAACTGAATTAAAGGAAAATAAAGTAGCGAAAAGAGTAGCACAATCAGTAGGAAAGTTAGCTACAGACTGATCAGATTGGAAGAAAGGAGCAAGTTTCTAATTACCGAAGTTACTAGAGATGTTTTCAATAAAAGACCAAAGAGATTTGTCAGCATAAGTCAAGTTTGCATATTTTATACGTATATAGGCGTGCTTGACTTGAGCAGCAATGCAGTGATTCCAAGAAAAAATATGCGAAAAATTTTCAGAAGAGATAGGTTTATGGTTCTCTCTTTGATGGGTAAGGCATCAGAGAAAGAGCAATCAAATCATGACTATCGGGGAAAAGATCTAATAGATGGGGTATAGGACATTCTAGCCAAGTTAATTTCAACTATGTATCCAACACAGCATGATGCTTCCAGGTCAGCAATTAATATCCATCCCAGGAGATGTTAGAAAGAAGCCGTGCAGGGATGACTGGAAAGTTCCCAAAAAAAGCGAAAGTCGGCGTTTCGAGGCGGGGACGAAGAATAGTTGTGTCCACTTTCAAGATATAGAATTAAGATTGTGGTCAGAGGACCTTAATGTGACACAAATATTGTAATCATACGAAGAGGGTGCAGAGGTGGTCGTGACGGTCGAAAACTCGTATTTGGTGTGTCTTTATCTGTTCTAGATCGTTAAGGAGGAATGAGGAAAGACCTTGGCTCCACCGGCATATACACAGGTAGAGCTTAGGTAATCATTGTGATGTACAAAGAAATCCCCTACATACAAGAATTTAGAGCTTGAATGTGAAGAGAGTAATGTTTCGTGACAGGAAGCTATGTAGTTGAAGAATGCTACTTAACTGAAGGATATGGCTAGATATTTACGAAATTTAAAAGGATAATTGTAGAGGATACCGAACTTCTAAGACAAATGGCACAAAGATAGGAAACTAAGGATACAAGAGGAAAACAACCGCAGTTTTTGTATGACAGTAGTGGCAAACGCCACCTTTGAAGAAGAAACAACGGTAGATATTAAAGTTAAGGGTCTGATGACGTAGAGAGGACGAAGTTTTGAACAGTTAGGGTCTAGGAAGAACAAAATCAGGATACAAGCGTGCTGTAGAGAGAAGGTTATCTATGAGATCCAACTCTCGCAAAAATGAATAGAACCACGTCATGGTGTCTTCGGAAGTTGGTCCCAGACGCTTGATGCCGGTCAGGGGAGTCTTGAAAACCATCCAACCCTCCTCCTTGACTGATGGCTCCATTTTGATTCGCAACCGGAGAATCTAAAAGGTGTTGTAATATCTTTCAAAAGAGAAGAGAATTATAGGAACAATTATTGTTCAGAGTGAAGGGTGTGTGAGAATTTTGTGTTGACATTTAAAATAGAAATCATACACATGTGATATGTCTAATCTTATTTCATTTTATACTGACAGATATGTCATGGCGAAAACAGGGCCCAATTATGGCGCTCTTTGGTGAAAAAGTCTAGAATAACAGAGAAACTAATCACAGCTCCCCTCGTACTTACACACCTGACTCTTAAAGGCAGGTAAGCAATAGGAAGTGGGGAACATAAAAGCGACGAAAGTTCCATAGCGTTACTGTTCGACGGAGAAAAAAGCAATCATAATGGTAGATCCTCGTTTAGTTGGTCTTCATGCAGAAACTATGGCAATCAACTGCCAGACACGAGTAGCAAGGACACATGCAGACAGATCACAAGAGCAGAGGCTAAAATGTACCAATAGAATTTTGACAGTGAAGCAATATCATTACACATAGAGACGAATGGTTGGAGGTACAGGACACCAAGTGGAAGGATTTAAGAAAAAAATAATTCTTTATCAATAAAGACTGAATTGTAACCTAAAGGATATATCTCTATGTCATAGATGATATACCTCTACTTATTACAGCAACTTTACTCTCTTTATAGGCATAGAAATACCCCAGTTTTGTTATTTCTTACAATAAGTAATAAAGAACCTCAAGCGTTCTTGCTACAGTTACTTTAGTTAAAAATAAATCTATTTGCATATTTGATATAGGAAAATATTTGCAAATCATTGTTATGAAAGTATTCATTAGCAAAGGCTAAGTGATCTCAAATTTAAAAGAAATGCTTCACCTAGAAACAACGATGATGCTGTCACCAACGAGTACTATAAGTTGAATAAAGTGTTCGACTCTGAAGTGGTCGTGGTACATATTGTTGTTTCAGCTGGTCAAGGCAAGGTGTAACATAATAACCAACAGGTGAAGCTAGTCAGGTACAGTTTTCCTGGTACAATGTATAGCTGCAAAAACGTTTAGTTTGTGGAGATGCGGGGCATCCATCTCCGTACCTCTCGCATCCTAAGCGAGCGCTCTACCATCTGAGCTACATCCTCATGGCCCTGGAGGTGCCGGGGATGGAACCCGGGGCCTTTCACATGCAAAGCGAACGCTCTACCACTCAGCTACACCCACTTCATATAAAGTACTACAGCATCTAAAGAAGCTTTTCATTTTCCAAGGAAAATGACTGAAACAACTTTCATCCTTTATCGTCATTAAGCTCTGTAAATTATTAATGATATTAGGGGGGAAAATAAATATTCAACTAAGCTATATAAGATATATCTATATTCTTAACAAAAATTGCAGCCAATTAGGAAGTTAGCTGTAACAAGTTTAGTGTAAACTTAAAAAAATTGCATGAGTTGGGTACTATCGATAAACTTACCCTTAATATAGACAATTACACATAAGTTATGAAAAGCGCTATGGACCATCTTGACAGAAAAATAATCCTGTAGCTCTACTACACATGAAAAGGAAAAGTAAGAAAAAAGATATTCCACACTTGATCTTAAGAACCATTTATATTTACTGCTCTTCGATCAAGACAAGGAATTTCTTCTGAAATCTACATTATACTCTATATTTGAGAAACACACATTTAGTTGTAAGAAAAATACATACAAGGTCCTTTACGAATGCAATACAAACAATTTTTGTCTACATAAAGCATAAGTTTATCTACTGTAATCAAGTCAGTGCAGAGTGTTCGTTTTGTGTGGGAAAGAAACAGGTTCAATTTCCGTCACCTCCAGGGCCACGGCTATTTAGTTGAGATGATAGAGCGCTCGCCTAGCATGCAAGAGGTACGGGGATCGATACCCGGCATCTCCATAAACTAATCCCTTTTGCATTATGCATGTAGTTGACCAACTTCACATGCTGTTTATGATGTGTGACATTAAAGTCACCGATTATATGGACAGGTTCAGAAGTCGTTAAGGTCAGGCACTAGTCTGGTAACATGATTCTTTCCTGGCAATGTGGTGTATAGATGACTTCAATTTTTACCAGTATTACTAAGGTCATTAGTCTTTCTAAAATGGTAAAGTTGTACTGAAATTCGTGAGGAAATTTTGTGTTGCAGGCCTTCTCTGACGGCTAAACCAATTTCTATGTGTTCGTTCCTACAAAGATTGAGATGGTAGGTAGATTTAGGTCGGGAAATTTGATGGCTTGGAGGTCTCAAAGGTCATGGCAACGGAATGACGTCTGTTTATTCAAACATATTTTTGTTTCCTTGGTCGAACGCCGTTTAATCTAGTATTGCCTTCAACATACATCTAAACATTGTAGGACTTTGTTCCATATCTCAGCTGTTCCTTAAACATTATCCTTTCCACTTGTCTCTTTGTATGATAGAAATACTGGCGTGCAGCAATCCACGAAAACATGAAGGGGAACTTAGCAGTCGGAAGCACCTTCATCGAGTAGTGGTGGTATTGCGTTCTTGTTTCGGCGGCTATGTTGACTATTCATATGTTCATAGCCTTATGCAGAGGAGTTTCAAAAGGGCATATTCAGTCAAGTGACATGGCTTTGATGTCAGTATCCCAAGCTCCCACTTAAATGGAATCGTTCTGAATCCCGCAGCAAGGAGATTAATGAATGTTCTATTGAAGTGCGTACTGAGTGCACTAAATTCATGTTCATATGCCTCCTCATTAGAAATAAAGTTATGTTAATTTGAGACTGAAGACAAAAGATCTGTCCAGAACCTGCCGCTCACGGATATGAGACCAAGATCATTCCATTTCTAATAATTAAATAAGCATCTCTCTTGTAGGGGTTCCATAATAAACCTCTCACTGAGAAAACTGTATTGGTAATATAATAAGAGGGAACAGGCTTTTCAGTGTTTGAGGAAATGAGGGCGAATAAGAGTTTCAAAAACACTTGAAATAGAAGAAACGAGAGCAATGAAGCAATAGATGTAAGGGTTAAAGTGGTCATCTTTCTTCCGGATGGATTGCACCCAGCGTTAACTACTAAGAAACGGAATTGTGTTTGTTTTTGGGCAGCAGTAAGACTGGCGAACAAATAAGTTAGCTAGGTCAGAGGGACATTCCTTTAGGACTCAACAAAGTATGCTGTCTCAGCTATATGCCCTTTCCACCTGGAACTGCTACAGTCCCTGGAAGGCCTTACTCAAGAAAATATAAGAGATGACCTAGGTATGGTAGGAGGAGATATGAGATGACAAGAAGAGGAATCAATCAAAACAGAATTAGAGAAAATAAAGTAGTGGCATTATCAGTAGGAAAGTTAGCTGTAGACTAATCACATCGGGAGAGAGGAGCAAATTTTTATTTACCGAAGTTACTAGAGATGTTTTCAATAAAGGACTAAAGAGATTTGTCAGGATAAGTCAAGTTTGCATATTTCATACGTATAAAGGCGTGCTTGACTTGAGCAGCTATGCAATGATTCCAAGAAAGAATGTAAGGAAAAAATTTCAGAAAGATACTTTTATGGTTCACTCTTTGATGGGTAAGGCATCAGAGAAAGAGCAATCAAATCATGACTATAGGGGGAAAGATCTATTAGATGGGGTATAGGACATTCTAGCCAAGATAACCTCCACTATGTATCCAACACAACATGATGCTTTCAGGTCAGCAATTAATATCCATCCCAGGAGATTTTAGAAAGAAGTCGTGCAGGGATGACTGGAAAGTTTCCCAAGAAAGCCAAAGTCGGCGTTTCGAAGAGGGGACGAAGAATAGTTGTGTCTTTATCTGTTCTTGATCGTTAAGGAAGAATGAGGAGACCTTGGCTCCGCCAGCATTAACACGGGTAGAGCTTAGGTAATCATGGTGATGTACAAAGAAATCCCCTGCATACAAGAATTCAGAGCTTGTATGTGAAATACCTCAGTTTTGTTATTTCTTACAATAAGTAATAAAGAACCTCAAGCGTTATTGCTCCAGTTACTTTAGTAACATCTTTATTTGCACATTTGATATATGAAAATATTTGCAAATCATTGTTGTGAGAGTATTCATTAGCAAAGACTAAGTGATCTCAAATCTAAAAGAAATGTTTCACCTAGAAACAACGATGATTCTGTCACCAACGAGTACTATACGTTGAATAAAGTGTTCGACTTTGAAGTGGTTGTGGTAAATATTGTTCTTGTAGCTGGTCAAGGTAAGGAGTGACATAGCAACCAGCAGGTGAAGGTGGTTTGGTACAGTTTTCTTGGTAAAACGTATAGATGCAAAAAGGTTCAGTATGTGGAGATGCGGGGCATCGATCCCCGTACCTCTTGCATGCTAAGCGAGCGCTCTACCATCTAAGCTACATCCCCATGGCCCTGGAGGTGCATTGTACCAGACCAACTTAACGTGCTGTTTGTGATGTGTGACATTAAAGTCACCGATAATATAGACAGGTTCAGAAATCGTTAAGGTCAGGCAACATGATTCTCCCCTGGCAATGTGGTATATAGATGACTCCAATGTTTACCAATATTACTAAGGTCACTAATTTTACTGAAATGGTAAAGGTGTACTGAAATTCATCAGGAAATTTTGTGTTGCATGCCTTCTCTGACTGCTAAACCAATTTGAGATGATAGGTAGATTTAAGTTGGGAAATTTGATGGCTTGCAGGTCCCAAAGGTCATGGCTACTCAACGGAATGACGTCTGTTTGTTCAAGCATATTTTTGTTCCCTTGGTCGAAGCGCCTTTTAATCTAGTGTTGCCTTCAACATATATCTAAACATTGTACGACTTTGTTCCATATCTCAGATGTACCTTACACATTATCCTTTCCACTTCTCTCTTTGCATGAAAAAAATAATGGCGTGCAGCGATCGACGAAAACATGAAGGGGAACTAAGCAGTCGGAAGCACCTTCAACGAGTAGTGGTGGTATTGCGTTCTTGTTTCGGCGGCTATGTTGACTACTCAGATGTTCATATCCGTGCGCAGTGGAGTTTCAAAGAGGCATATTCAGTCATGTGACATACCTTTGATGTCAGTATCCCAAGGCCCCACATAAATGGGATCGGTTTGAATCCCGCTGCATGGAGAATAATGAATGTTGTATTGAAGTGCGTATTCAGTGCACTATATTCATGTTCATATACCTCCTCCCTAGAAATAAAGTTATGTTAATTTGAGACTGATGAGAAATGATCTGTTCAGAACTTGCCACTCACGGATATGAGACCAAGGGCGTTCCATTACTAATAATTAAATAAGCATCTCTCTTGTAGGGGTGCCATAATAGACGTCTCACTGAGAAAACTGTATTGGTGATAAGAGCGTAGGGAACAGGCTTTTCAGTGTTTGAGGAAATGAGAGCGAAGAAGAGTTTCAAAGAGTCTGGAAATAGAAGAAACGAGAGCATTGAGGCAATAGGTGTAAGGGTTAAAGTGGTCATCTTCTTCCGGATGGATTGCACCAAGGGTTAGCTAATAAGACAAATACATGTGTTTGTTTTTGGGCAGCAGTAAGACAGGCGAACAAATAAGTTAGCTAGGTCAGAGGGACATTCCTTTAGGACTCAACAAAGTATGCTATCTGAGCTATATGCCTTTTCCAACTGGAACTGCTAGAGTTCCTGGAAGGCCTTACCCAAGGAAATATAAGATATGACCTTGGTTCGGTAGGAGGAGATATGAGAAGATGACAAGAAGTGGAATCAATCAAATTGAATTAGAGGAAAATAAAGTAGCGTAAAGAGTGGCACTGTCAATGTGAAAGTTAGATATAGACTAATCAGATCGGGAGACAGGAGCAAATCTTTAATTACCAAAGTTATTAGAGATGTTTTCAATAAAGGACTAAAGAGATTTGTCAGCACAAGTCAATTTTGCATATTTCATACGAATAAAGACTTGCTTGACTTGAGCAGCTATGCAGTGATTCCAAGAGAGAATGAGAGGAAAAATTTTCAGAAAAGATAGGTTTATGGTTCTCTCTTTGATGGGTATGACATCAGAGAAAAGGCAGTCAAATCATGACTATAGGGGAAAATATCTTTAGATATGGTATACGACATTCTAGCAAAGATAACCTCCACTATGTATCCAACACAACATGATGCTTCCGGGTCAGCAATCAATATCCATCCCAGGAGATGTTAGAAAGAAGCCGTGCATGGATGACTGGTAAGTTCCCCAAAAAGCCAAAGTTGGCGTTTCGAGGCGGGAACGAAGATTAGCTGTGTCCACTTTCAAGATAAGAATTAAGATTGTTGTCAGACGACCATAATGTGGCAAAAATGTTGTAATCATACTAAGAGGGTTCAAAGGTGGTAGTGACGGTCGGAAGCTCGTACTTGGTTTGTCTTTATCTGTTCTAGATCGTTAAGAAGGAATGAGGAAAGACCTTGGCTCCGCCGGCATCAATACGGGTAGAGCTTAGGTAATCATTGTGATGTACAAAGAAATCCCCTGCATACAAGAATTCAGAGTTCGGATGTGAAATGAGTAATGTTTCGTGACAGAAAGTCATGTAGTCGAAGAATGCTACTTAACTGGAGGATTTAGCTGGATATTTTCGAAATTTAACGGGATAGTTGTAGAGGATACCCAAATTCTAAGACAAAAAGCACAAAGATAGGAAGTTAAAGATACACGAGGCAAGCAATGTGAGTTTTTGTATCACAGTAGTGGGAAACTCCACCTTTGAAGAAGATACAAAGGTAGATATTAAAGTTATGGGTCTGATGACGTAGAGTGGACGAAGCTTTGAAGAGTTAGGGTGTAGGAAGAACAAAATCAGGATACAAGCGTGCTGTAGAGAGAAGGTTATCTATGAGATCCAACTCTAGCAAAAAATGAATAGAGCCATGTCGTGGAGGTGTCTTTGGAAGTTGGTCCAAGACTCTTGATGCCGGTCAAGGGAGTCCTGAAAACCATCCACCCCTCCTCCTTGACTGATGGCTCCAGTTTGATTCGGCATCAAATTTCCCGACTTAAATCTACCTACCATCTCAGTCTTTGTAGGCACCTACATATAAAAATTGGTTTAGACGTCAGAGCAGGAACGCAACATAAAATTTCCTGACGAATTTCAGTACACCTTTTCCATTTTAGTAAAATTAATGACCTTAGTAATACTGGTAAAAATTGGAGTCATCTATATACCACATTCCCAGGAAAAATCATATTACCAGACTATTGTCTGACCTTATCGACATCTGAACCTGTCTACACTATCGGTGACATTAATGTCACACATCATGAACATCACGTGAAGTTGGTCTGGTACAATGTATAATGCAAAAGGGATTACTTTATGGAGATGTGAGGTATCGATCGCCTTACCTCTTGCATGACCCTGGGAATGTGGTATATAGATGACCCTGGAGGAGACGGGAATCGAACCCGTTCCTCTACCGCACAAAACGAACACTGTCATTGACTTGATTACAAGAGACAAACGTATGCTTTATGTTGACAAATTTTTTTGTATTACATTCGTAAAGGACCTTGTATGTATTTTTCTTAGAACTAAATGAGTGTTGCTCAAATATTGAGTATAATGTAGATTTCAGAAGAAATGGTTCTTAAGATCAAGTGTGGAATATCTTTTTTCTTACCTTTCCTTTTCATATGTAGCAGAGCTACAGAATTATTTTTCTGTCAAGATGGTCCATAGGGCTTTTTATAACTCATATATACTTGTATATATTAAGGATAAGTTTGTCGACAGTACCCAATTCAAGCAATTTTTTTAATTTTACACTAACCTTGTTACAGCTAACTCCCTAATTGGTTGCAACTTTTGTTAAGAATATAGATATATTTTGTACAGCTTGGATGAATATTTAGTTTCCCCCCTAGTATCATTAATAATTTCCAAAACTTAACGACGATAAAGTATGAAAGTGGTTTCAGTCATTTTCCTTGGAAAATGAAAAGTTTCTTTAACTGCTGTAGTACTTTATATGAAGGGGGTGCAGCTCAGTGGTAGAGCGTTCGCTTTGCATGTGCAAGGCCCCGGGTTCGATCCCCGGCACCTCCAGAGCCATAGGGATGTAACTCAGATGGTAGAGCGCTCGCTTAGCATGCGAGAGGTACGGTGATCGATGCCCCGCATCTCTACAAACTGAACCTTTTTGCAGCTATACATTGTACCAGGAAAACAGTACTAGACCACCTTCACCTGCTGGTTGTTATGTCACTCTTTACCTTGACCAGCTACAACAACAATATGTACCACGACCACTTCAGAGTCGAACACTTTATTCAACATATGGTACTCGTTGGTGCCAGTATCATCGTTGTTTTTAGGTGAAGCATTTCTTTTAAATTTATTGCGTACAAGGTCCTCTACGAATGTAATGCAAAAAATTCTGTATACATAAAGCATATGTTTGTCTGTTGTAATTAAGTCAGTGACAGACGTTTCATTTTGTGTGGGAAAGGAACGGTTTCGATTCCCGTCACCTGCAGGGCCATGGCTATATTGTTTAGATAGTGGAGCGCTTGCGTTACATGCGAGAGATACGGGGATCGATGCCCGTCATCTCCACAAACTAATCCCTTTTTGCATTATGCATTGTACCAGACCACCTTCACGTGCTGTTTATGAAGTGTGACATTAAAGTCACCGATAATATAACAGGTTCAGATGTCGTTAAGGTCTCGCAGTAGACTGGTAACATGATTCTTTCTTGGCAATGTGGTATATAGATGATTTCAGTTTTTACCAGTATTACTATGGTCAGTATTTTTACTGAAATGGTAATTGTGTAATGAAATTCATAAGGAAATTTTGTGTTGCATGCCATCTCTGACGTCTAAACCAACTTCTACATGTAGGTGATTACAATTATTGAGATGGTAGGTAGATTAAAGTCGGGAACTTTGATGGTTTGGTGGTCCAAAGAAAGTGGCTACTCGTCGGAATGACGTCTGTTTGTTCAAGCATGAATTTGTTTACATGATCGACTAGCCTGTTTATCTAGTGTTGCCTTTAACATACATCTCAACATTGCACAGTTTTGTTCCATATCTCAGCTGCTCCTTACACCTTATCTTTCCCACTTGCCTCTTTGTATGAAAAAAAAAAGGCGTGCAGCGATCCAAGAGAAGATGATAGGGAACTCAGCAGTCGGAAACACCCTCGTCGAGTAGTGGTGGTATTTCGTTCGTGTTTGGGCGGCTTTGTTCATCTCGCAGATGCTCATGTCCGTGAGCAACGGAGTTTCAAAGGGGCATATTCAATCGGGTGACACGGCCAAGATGTCAGTATCCCCAGCCCCCACATAAATGGTGCCGGTTTGAATCCCGCTGCAAGAAGAATAATGAATGTTATGTTGAAGTGCGTATTCATTGCACTATATTCATGTTAATATACCTCCTCGTTTAAAACCAGGTTTTGTTAATTTGAGACTGACGGGAAATGATCTGTTCAGAACCTGCCGCTCACGGATAAGAGTCCCAGGACTTTCCATTACTTATGATTAAACAAGCAATTCCCTTGTTGGGCTCCATAATAGACCTGTCCGCTAAGAAATCTGTATTGGTTAAAAGAAAGAAAGGAACATTCTTTTTAGTGTTTGAGAAAGTGAGAGCTAAGAAGAATTTGAAAGACCCTGGAAATAGTAGAAGCGAGAGCAATGAGGCAATAGGTTTAAGGGTTAAAGTGGTCTTCTTTCTTACGGATGGATTGCACCAAGAATTAGCTACCAAGAAAAAGATATGTGTTTCTTTGGGGGCAGCAGTAAGACAGGCGAACAAATAAGTTAGCTAGGTCAGAGGGACATTCTTTTAGGACTCAACAAAGTATGTTATCTGAGCTATACGCCATTTCCACCTGGAACTGGAAGAGTACCTGGAAGGCCTTACTCACGGAAATATAAAAGATGACATATTTTTGCTAAGAAGAGATATGGGAAGATGACAAGAAGCGGAATCAATCAAAAATGGATTAAAGGAAACTAAAGTAGCGAATAGAGTGGCTTTATCAATAGCAGAGTTAGCTATAGACTGATCAGATCGGGAGAAAGGAGCAAATTTTTAATTACCGAAGTTACTGAGATGTTTTCTGTAAAGGTCTAATGAGATGATTTGTCAGCAGAAGGCAAGTTTGCACAATTCATACGTATAAAGGTGTGCTTGACTTGAGCAGCTTTGCAGTAATTCCAAGAAAGAATGAGAGGAAAAAAATTCATGAGATAGTGTTATTGTTCTCTCCTTGAAGGGTAAGGCATCAGAGAAAAAGCGTTCAAATTATGACTACAGGGAAAAAGATCTATTAAATGGGGTATAGGACATTTTGGCCAAGATAACCTCCATTATGTATTCAACACAATATGATGTTTCCCGGTCAGCGAATTAATATACGTTCCAGGAGATGTTAGAAAAAAGCCGTGCAGGGATGACTGGTAAGTTTCCCCAAAGAGCCAAAGTTGGAGTTTCGAGGCGGGGACGAAGAATAGTTGTTTCCACTTACAAGATATAGAATTAAGATTGTGGTCAGAGGACCTTAATGTGGCACAAATATTGTAATCATACTAAGAGGGTTCAGAGGTGTTCGTGACGGCTGGAACACGTGTTGGGTGCCTATCTATCCTTTCTAGATCGTTAAGGAGGAATGAAGAAAGAACTTGGCTCCGCCGTGTTCAACTCGGGTAGGGCTTAGGTAATCATTGTGATGTTCAATGAAATCCCTTGCATACAAAAACTGAGCGTTCGGATGTGAAGAGAGTAATGTTTCGTGACAGTAAGTCAGGTAGTCGAAGAATGCTACTAAGTTGGAGGATACAGCTGGATATTTACAAAATTTAACAGCATAGTTATAGAAGATACCGAAATTCTAAGCCAAATGGCACAAAGATACGAAACTAAAGATACAAGACGCAAACAAAGGGAGTTCTGTATCACAGTTGTGGCAAACGCCACCTTTGGAGAAGAAACGATCGAAGATATTAAGGTTAAGTTTCTGATGACGTAGAGGGGACGAAGCTTGGAACAGTTGCGGTGTAGGAAGAACAAAATCGTGATAGAAGGATGCTGTAGAGACAAGGTTATCTATGAGATCTAACTGTAGCAAAAATGAATAAAGCCACGTCGTGGAGCTGTCTTCAGAAGTAGGTCCCAGACGCTTGATGCTGGTCAAGGGTGTCCTGAAAGCCATCTTGGCTCCTTGATTGATGGTTCGTTTTTTATTCTGCACCGAATCTAAAACGTGTTGTAGCATCTTTTAAACGAAAAGAGAATAATAGGAACAATTTTTGGTGAGAGTGAAGGGTGTGTGATACGTCTAATTTTATTTCATTTTATAGTGACGGAAATATCATGGGGAAAACATGCCCCAATCATGGCGCTTTCTGGTGAAAAAGACCAGAAAAATAGAGAAACTAATCACAGTTCCCCTGGTACTTACACACCTGACTATATGCACCACGATATTTTTGCAGTGGGACAGTTTAATTCATATAATGTACCTGTTGTTTCCGGTCGGGGTAGTCGTTGACATAATGAGCGGCACGTAATGGTGAATAAAGTACAGATTTTCGGTATAATGTATACCTTAAGAAAAGACATTTGTTAAGATGCAGAGTTTAGATTCTCCCAACTCTACCATGCGAGACTAGCAAGCTACCATCTGAGCTACATCCCAATGGCCCTGGTAGTTGCCCGATATCTATCCCAAAACTTTTCACACTTTACTATTGAGCTTCACCTTCTCGTATATTTGAACACTATGGTAGTTAAGGAAATTTACATTTTCCTTGACAAGCATTGACTATGAAAATGATTGAAAGTAGTTGCTAGTGAAACGGTAACTTACCAATGAAAGTGGTGGTACACATTTTTCTAGTACCGTATACACCTGTGAAAATCATCCAGTATTTTTGAGATCCGGGGCATCGATCCACTTACCTTTCGCATGCAAAGCGAGCGCTTTATCGTATGAGGTAAATCCCAAAGCCAATGGAGTGCAGGGGATCGTACCTGGGGCGTTTCACATACAAAGTGAATGATCTACCACTGAGATACTCCCCCTTACAGATTAATGACTGGGAAGCTAGAGCAACTTAACATTTTCTGTATGATATACCAGCTTTGAAAATGACTGAAACCGCGAGCATAGTGATCCTTCGTTATGCTTTGGAAATGTATAATAATACTGGGAGAAGCCTAATGTATAACTCTCAGCTATTCATAAGAAACTGATATTTTCATTAGAGATTACAGTGTATTTAAGAACTTAACGAAACAGTTAACTGTAAAGTGCACTAGGCGTAAGTAAGTTCACAGTAAATAGATTTATACTTTTACTAATGTTGCAGAAAAAGATTTTCTACAACATTAGTAAAAGAAAAACAAAAAGAATTCAGAGGAGAAAAAATCAAAATAAAAGAAAATCCTTGACTTCATCTTGAGAATTAGCTAAATTTTGCTGTTCATGCAAAGAAAGTTCACATGATAGCAAAGTTCATTTTTTTCTTTTCTTTTCTTTTGCTTTGCATTTTGCTCTGCTCTTTATACCGTCTTCATAATCTCTATCTTTTATCAAAATGCTCTAAAATTCTATTTCTGTACATTTCATCATTTCTTTTTTTATCAAAAGAGCTTGTCGTTCTATTTCTATGCATTAAGAGTAAATTTATTGACTGTAATCATTATACATCAACATGACTATTCAGTTAACTCTTTACAGTTAACTCCCTAAACGAGCTGCAAGTTCTGAAGAGAATACCAATTAATATCTCATATTTGAGTCATTATGATTACTCCAAATATAAAAATCGTCAAAATATAATTGAGAGAAAATATTATACCACTTTCATTCTCATAGTCAATGCTTTTCAAGGAAAATGTAAAGTTACCTTAGCAACCTTATTGTTCAAATATACGAGGAGGTGAAGTTCAGTATTAAAGTGTAAAAAGCTACAAGATCGATATCTTGATCTCAAAAATGCTGGATACTTCTCGTAGCTATATACCGTACTAAGAAAATTTGTACCATCACTTTCGCTGGTAGGTTACCATTTCACTTGCCACTTCGACCGACCACAGTAACCATATTTATCATGATAATTTTGCAGCAGAACAGTTTAAACCACATAATGCACCCGTTGTGGCTGGTCGAGTTGGTGGGCGACATAATGGCCCGCAGGTGATGGTGGTCAGGTACAGCTTTTTCTGGTAAAGCGTATAACTGCAAAAAGATTCATTTTGTGGAGATGAAGGGCATTGATCCTCGTACTTCTCGCATGCTAAGCGAGCGCTTTACCATCTAAGCTACATCCCCATGTCGGATATGGAACTCAGGGCTTTTCACTTGCAAAGCGAACGCTCTTCCACTGAGGAACACCCACCTTATATACTGGAACTCTAATGTAACTAAACAGCTTTTAATTCTTCTTTAATTGCATTGACTCTGAAGATTACTGAAAGCCGTATCATACTGTTTCACTATTATATTTGAATGGAATGATATATGGCGTTAGCAATATCATTTTCATCTGTTGAACATATATCGACAGTCTTAATTGAATTTACAGTGCGTTTAGTAAGTTACAAGTAAAAAGTTAACTGCAAAGTGAAGTGTGTGAATGCTACGATTATGGTAAATAAACTTAATGCAGAGAAATGGAACGACACGGTATTTTGATTAGTTAAAATTAATAAAATGTAGAGAAATTAGACTTTAGATGATATTGATAAACAGCGAGATTATGAAGACTTTATATGACGGATAATGAAAAATTAAAATCTAAGAAAACATATCCTTTTGATGCTGAGAACTACCTAAACTTTCCTATTTTGTAAATTTTCTTTGCAGGGACAGCAAAGTTTAGTTAGTTCTCAGGATGAAGTCTAGAATTTTTTTTTTTTCTAATTCATACTATTCTCTTTTTCTACCAAATGTTGTACAAATATCTTTCTCTTTCTTAAGCATAATTCTAGTTACTATCAATCTATAAACACCTTCTTGAGTTTACAGTCGTCTATTTACAGTTAAGTCTTTCAATGTTCTGTAAGTTCTGTTAAGAATATCAGTTTAAAATCTACAGCTAGGAGTTATATTCACCTTTTCCAAGTATAACTATGCTCGTCTTTTCAGTCATTTTCAAAACTGATGGATTCTATGGAAAATCATAAGTCACTTCACTTTTCTAGGCATTTAATCTGCGAGAGATTATAACTCAGTGTTGGAGCGTTCGCTTCTCATGTGAAAGGCCCCGGGTTCGATGACAAGCACTTCCATGATCATGGTGATTTAGCTCAGATGGTAAAGTGCTCGCTTAGCATATCATGGGTGCTTGGATAGATACCCCTTGTCCCCATAAGCTGGATAATTTTCGCTTCTATATAATGTAAATATGTAGAGTCACCTTCACTTGTAGGGTACCATTTTACCAGCCACTTCGAATTGACCACAACAACTATATGCACCACGATAATTTTGTAGTGGAACATTATAATTCATATAATGTACCTGTTTAGGCCGATCAGGGTGGTGAGTGACATAATGACATAATGATTTCCGGAATAATGAATACCTTAAGAAAAACTATTCGTTAAGATGCAGAACATTGATTCTCCTACCTCTACCATGTAAGACCAAAGCGCTAGCTTCTGAGCTACATCCCAGTGGTTCTGGCTTTGCCGGATATCGATCTTGGAGTTTTTAACTCTTTAATATTGAGCTTCACCTCCTCGTATATCTTAACACTATGGTAACTAGGGTAACTTTACATTTTCCTTGAAAAGCATTGACTATGAAAATGAAGTATAATATTATCTCACAGTCATAATATTTTGACGATTTTAGTATATGGAGTAATTAAAATGACTCATTTAGAAAACATTAATTGGTATTCTGATCAGAACTTAGAGCGAGTTTAGGGAGTTATCTGTAAAGAGTTGACTGCATAGTCATGTTGGTGTATGATGTTTACAGTCAATAAATTTACTCTTAATGCATAACTATAGAAAGACAAGCTATTTATAAAAAAAAAGAAATCATGAAATGTACATAAACTTTAGGGCATTTTGATAAAAAAAGAGGTTATGAAAACGATAAAAGTGCTCAACAAAATGAAAAGTAAACATGAAAGAGAAAAGTGAACTTTTTTGTCATGTAAATTTTCTTTGCATGAACAGCAGTCTTTAGCTAGTTCTTTAGATGAAGTCAAGGAAATTCTCTCTGATCACCAGTATGGCTTCCATAAGGCGAGATCAACTGGTGATATTCTTTCTATTTTACTAATGTCTCGTCATCATCCCTGAAAGATTTTGTGTGTCATATGTAGTTGCCCTTGACATATCTAAGACTTTTGACAGGGTGTGGCATCGGGGTCTCATCGTTAAGTTTCCCTCTTTTGGCTTCCCTCCCTCACTTTATTCCTTGATATCTAGCTTCCTCTCCGGCCGATTTACCTCTGCGGTTGTTGATGGATCAGCCTTTCCTCTTTTCTCCATCAACAGCTGTGTCCCACAAGATTCTGTCCTGTCCCCTACACTTTTTCTCCTATTTTTCTACGATTTCCTCTCCTATATAAATAATCCAATGCACTCATACGCTGACGACTCAACACTGCATTCATCCACATCCTTCAGTTCTGCTCCCTCTTCTTTCACTCGATCTGCATCTCGTCTTGACACAGCTTCCACAATAAACTCAGACTTGGACAGGATATCTCAGTGGGGTACACAAAATCTAGTTAAGTTTAA